>VYZQ01020335.1:0-39852 GCA_013400655.1 Mystacornis crossleyi
CAGCACAGCACAGCACAGCCCTGCGCACTCAGAGCAGGCCCTGCCTCATTTCCAGCCCAGCTGCAGCCACAGCAGCCATGGGGGATTGCTCCCACCTCGCTGGAGAGCAGAGACATTCCACTCACCGCAAGGTCACTGTACAGATGGTCACCAAAGTAGAGCACCTTGGATCCACGCCAGCCCGTCAGCCTCAGGAAATCAAAGAGGTTGCCCTGCAAGTGACAGGAGCACAGAGTGAAACCTGGGTACAGGCCACCTCACCACATGCAGGTGTGAGCACTCTCATGGGATGTCAACCTGCTCTCTGCCCCACCATCTACACCCAGAGGTTTCTGTCCTTCCCCACCTCGCTTCACTTTCTTCCCATGTGACAACCCCCTGTACATCCCTCAGCTTTTTAAAGTGCTTTTGCACTTTCTTCCAAAGTGTTTTTCCAAACAGGGGATTCAAGGGAAATTCTGTGGTCTAGGGCACAGCAAGTCAAGAAGACAACATGGTCTAAAAAGGCAACAAAAGGAGGCAGTTTAGAGGCCAAGAGACACCTAAATTAGAATGTCTGAGGATGGGCAGAAAGAACTCCAGGTGTTCTGCATTTAGAAGCTGTTAGTTGTGATAATGATTTCACTTCACAGCGTGCACTGAGCATGGCTAGGCAAGGCTTTTGGAGTCAGGAGCTGTTCTACATCCCTGATCACCATCCCCACCCCAAAGATTAAGTACACCCACGTGTCCACAGGAACTGTTTAACCAAGCCAAAGAGCCAGGCAGCCTGCACAGATCCACAGCTGAATAAAACAAACCAAACCCCAAAGCACCAGCTAAAGCACAGCACCACGCAGCTTTCAAGGCTTTCCAAATATCCATACGTGCACAGAAGGCACTTCAGGGACTACCCTTCCATCTCCACACAAGTTTTCCACATGAGTCATGAAAACAAAACCCACTAGGGATGGAAAAGGCCCCATCAATGCCAGCAGACCAGCACAAGCAGTCAGTGCAAACCCATGAGCCACTCAGCAGCAATCCCTCCAGCCAGTCTCCAGTGGCAGGAGAGAGCCAGCACCCCGAACCACCAGCACCAGCCTGGCCAGAAAGCCCCCAAACACAAGGCAGCCCCTGCAGCAGCCACTGGCAGCTTGCTGTACGCACGGCTAAGGCTGCCCAGAACCAGCGTGGGGGTCCTTCTGATCCCTCAGCATCCCTGGAGCTGAGCAGACTGCCCGTAGCACAGAAGCTGGGCAGGCCTCTGCACTTCTTGGACACAACATTGCTGCTGCTCACAGGAGGGCTGCTCAGGAAGCCACTGGCAGAGCAGGGAAATGGATGACAGCCTTGAAAGGAGGAGAGTCCTCTGCTGTGCTCCAGTCACCTCAAACAGCAGTGGACCTGACAGCCAGGAAACTTGTGCTTGGAGCTCCACGGAGCCACAGACCTGTTCTGAGACCTCCAGGTCCTGCCCTCCTTTCCCCCTGAGATCACAGACCGGGAGAGGGACAGGAGTACAAACTTGACATGTACAGAAAACAGCACATCTGTTGGAACAGAGGGACTAGAGTCATCACTTCAGCTTCCAAGTCCCTCAGGCAAAACACCAATTGTTGAGGTCCCATTCATGGGATACCCACAGCAAAAAACTGCCAGCAAAAAACAGCCCTGCTTCAGGGCACAGGAACAGCTCAGAGGCCTCTGGCAACACCACCAGCACAACAAGGTCCATGGCCACTAACACTTGCATATTGTGGCATTCCAAGAAACCAGAAATCCTGCAGACAGGGTGGGCTACAACCAGGATACACACTGTCACATCCTGAGAACCACCGTTAGGCAACAACTTTAATGCAGTCAGATAAACACGACGGTGGGGAAGAACTGGAGAGGAGCCCAAAATCCTACCCAGCCCACCTTCCTCCTCCATCTTTTCCCTTCCTCAGTGCACCATTCATTTGGGCGAGCAACCTGTGGCCACAAGATGTAGGTGGGTCAAGAGCAGGATTTAATTCAGCAATAAACTCCATGGCTGAGGTGCACATTTTCTTCTGAGGGAGCTGCTAACCCACTGGGAATGAGCTCTACTTGCATATTCCCAGCTCCTAGCTCTTGGCAGAGGATGGGACACCAGCCCAGCAGTTTGGCAGACCCACCAGACAGAGGCTTCCCAACAGCACTACTCAAGGACATGACCTACTTTGCTCCCACAGGTCAGGTCCCAGCTACTTGACCGCAATCGCACTAACAGTTTCTTCCTGTGGGATTGGACAGCTCAAATAACCAAGAACAAACCGTCCTAAAGCCAGAGGCAACTTGTCTCAGGGGACAGAGCAGCTGCAAGGACAACACCCAGGGCAGCAAGTTCACCAGAGTTGCAGCTCATCCTTTGGACATGCTGGTCCTTCCAGAAGGGGAGAGTCAGGAGCAAGGCTTTGTACCCTCTCTGATGCTTTGTACGCTATTTGATCACCCTTGTTTCTTTTTTCCCTTCTATACAAGTCCACCTTTTCCAGCCTTAGAGAGAACAACTTTACAGCCTTATGGAGAACAACTTGGAGTGAGGTGTGGAAGATCTTTGCACACACAACAGGTTTCAGAGAGCTGTGCCTTCTTAGCCTCAACTACCGCACTCTTGGGAGCCCAACCAGGACAAGAGTTTCAGGACCAGGACATCAGAAGAGCTGAGGGAAAAGTGCAATGGCCGTGCTGGACAGTGTCAGAGCAGAGCTCTCAGGGTGAAGGTTTCATTGTACATGGGGGCGGGGGACATTCACTGGCCCCTCCCACACATGCAGAGGATGTTTCCCTACCACCCCATCTCACACAAACAGGGCAGCGGCAGGGAAAACCCAGCCTGGCAGAGCTACCTCAGCACAGGTTCCCTTGGGCAGAAAAGCAAGTACCCCACACCTTAAGTTATCTGGCCCTGCTCTGCATTTTCCCACTTGTCCCTGTCCCCCCATCCCTAGTGCCAAGCCCATGCTGAAAGCATTCTGGGGGACAATGTCCTACCGGGTCACCGACAGCTCCTGGGGACAGGGGGCCTCTCCCACTGCCCACAACCAGCCCAGAGCCCATCTTCAGACAAATGCCCTCTACCTACACAGGTGCTCTTTTCAAGGATTTCTATGTTTTACTTATCAAACACCAAACATTAACAATTGTTCTACAGCAGAACCCATCATTTCCCCTCACCCTAACCAAGCAGATTGTCCTGTTTTTCCAGTGATTTCCAAGACTGAAGGTCTGTTATAACTCCCCATCATTTCAGACTCCTGCTTCACACCCATTATGCACCCATTCACTTTACCTCTTTGTAGATCTTTCCCTTCTCCAGCTGGTTTATTTTGTCCCACTGCAGTGAGCCTTTGTCATCCAGTTTTCGAAAAGGTCTGGGAAGAAACGGGGAGATGTCAACTTCTTTTGATTTTTGGTGATTGTTACCCAGCAACCAGAACATTTGAATCACAAAACTTGTTTACCTATGTAACAACTTGAAATAAAAGCTCTATATGAGTTCTAAGTGACCTTCTGGGCCTTCTGCACTATTTTCTCAGGGGAAGAGAAAGTGTGAGAGGGAAATACCTTTTCAAAATGCTTCCACTGACTGTAACCATTTCATGCCAAAATCCCTAACAACTCTTCTTGCTTTCACATACAGAGAGGAGGAAAATATCTATAATGACTCCCTCTGAAATGCCAAGGCCAAGAAGGCTTTGCCATGAAATGCTTTGTGTGCCTTTCTAACCTGGCTATGCCCCAGCCCAGCAGAGACCATGGAATGTCCTAATAGGATAGAGCAAGTCTGCAGAGAGAATGGAAAGCAGTCCCCATGCTGAGTTCAGCAGGTGAACCGAGCCGTCTCCTATTTTTCCTGAGGGCTTGCCATGACATTCGCCACTCCATGAGTGGATCTGAGGCACCAGGCAGCCTTAGGTTTTATTTCTAAGAGGCCCAGATCACCATAGCTCCAGGCTGTGCTTGTAAAGCACTTCACCTGCAGCCCATGAAAGAAACCTTTACCAGGCCAGCACAGCTTATAAAGCCATTCCACAGGTTTACTCCAGCATGTACTCCCATTACTCCCATGCCAATGGCCTAGGAAATGGGGGAGGAAAACACACACAAAGGAAAGAACAGACCAATCCCCCAACTAAGCAGACACAAGTTTCCAAAGCAAAGAATCCAAAAAGCAAAGTAAGGACAGCAGCCTGTCGATCAGCTAATCCTTTGGCAGCTCCTGACCACAAAACCCAGCTGCCATGTACAAAGGCTTCCAGAGCTGCCAGATCCCAAACAGCATGTATCCAGTAACTAAACAAGATCCCAAAAAACCTCAAAAAACAAACCACACAGATACTTTCTGTGGGGAGGAGGAAAAGGAAAGATTTCGTCACACTCTCAAGACAAGAAATGGCCAGCTCTCACGCCAATTTTAGAAACCCGTGTTCTGCTTGGCTCTATTCTATCCACTTATTCCCAGACTGGTCAGTTCTTGCCTCCTCAGAGAGGACAGTGGAAGGCTGAATACCTCCTGGAGCTAGACTATGCTTAGCAAACCACTGCTTTCTGGCAGGCCAAAGGAGCGGTTCCCTGCAGGGAGGGGGCCCCAAGCCTGAGGCAGGACTGCCCTGGACACCTACTTCCGCCGGTCAGTGAAGAAGTTGGGTTTGTCCGCTTGCACAATGACCATGTCGAATAAGTCCCGCCAGTTCTTGCCAACCATGTGTTTCATTCCTTTGTCCCTAAGGGCAAAGGAACAGAAAAATTAACAGATCTACTACTCCTTTTTCACCCAACACTGCATCTTTATAACAGTATGCCCTAAATTCACTCTTATTTCAGTAACAGAGAAGAAAACAGATATTTGTGAACCCCCCAAGGCTGTCTCATTGCATGAAGTATTGATGTTGTGCTTTGTTTCAAGCTGTCGCACACTTTCTTCTGCGCCACTGGAAGCCCAGGGAAGTCTGATGCAGCAAACATTGCTGGAGGCAACAGAAAGAGTCAGCTCTAATGCTGTGGCCAGCCACAGCCTTGTAACTTCTTCAAAAAGTGAGATCAATGCTGTGGGTGCAACATTCACCACAAGCAGTTCCCAGAGAGCTCTCATGACTACTGCCACAAAATCCTGTCCCATACAAATTCCAGGTGCTCAGAGGAGGGACTGCCCTGCAGTCACACCATGGTGACCCACTGATGAGCAATAATGGTACTCACACAAAGCTAAAGGGACTGTTTGTGATGAGGAACAGTTTCTTCTTGTGGTTCACCAGGCGGTTTAGCACCGCGTAGATTTCATCCCCGTGCAGAATATACTGTTCTGTATCAGAACGAAACACACAGCATCAATCAGAACACTTTGGCATAAGTCATGACCACACTTCCATAAAACCAAACCACACCTAGCCCCTATACCACTAAGGATGCAAAAGGTCTGAGTTAGATCCACCTCAGGCATGCAGGCAATGAACCACCATGATGACAGAGTGACCTTCCTCATCCCCATCAATCCCATCTAAAGAGAAAGACTGAAGAAGTGACAAGTGAATTTGGCACCAAAGCTCTACTAAACTCACCCATATCCTTTTCAATCCATTTGTACATCACTCCTTTCACATGAACATCTCTAATTGCATCCTAAAGAGAAGAGTAGGGGAAAAAAGTTTCAGTTTTACACTTGGCATTCCTGTTTCCCAGCATGCAAACCTACTGCCACCACTGAGGACCAAGGCAGTAACGATACATCCCCTCCTTGCTGAATGAACAAAAACTCTATCACTGCCAAGCAGCAGAGCTTGCCCAGCAAGGCTGACCAAGATGCCAAAAGAAGAACAGGGTGGCTGGCTCAGCTGACGCAGTCTAAGGAGGAAAACCTCAAAACTTATCTGTGAAAGCACAAGTTCCTTCCTGCTCTTGGAAACGAGCACGTTACCCCACTGGTTCCACAGCAATAAAGACTGTGCCACTCCAAAATAATTTCCTGTCCCAAAACTGTACTGCCTCAGACACCAGGTGGCTTTTCTTCCTCCCCGGGCCTGTGGAAGCTCTGCCAAACGTGACCCAAAGGATAGCAGCATGGCTGGGGTGAACAGCAGCAGAGGAGAGCATTTGAGGTTCCAAGATGCTGCCCACAACCTAAGGAGGGCACAGTTCCTAGCCCTGGGTGACCTGTGTGCACAGGCAGAGCAGAAGCTCCCACTAGGAGGGTGGCACAAACCACAGCTTGGGAGGGAAGCAAGTTAAAACCGATGTTGTCAAGGGCATCCAAATATCCTCTATTTTCCAGGCCAGAAGCCAAGATACAACACATTTTTGGACACACCCAACTGAGATTCTGCCCAAGTCTCCATCCAGCAAGATCTGCCAGACCCACAAAACCATTTCCAGAGCAGCAACACAGTTTGCAGTGTTTGCACATGCAAATGCTTGTTTGAACAGCACCGTTTTCATCCTTGACAATTTACACAGGTAAACAAATGCTGCCTTTGCCCAGGACCCTTAAATCCCCGCTACACTGTGCGTGCCCCTTCAGGAGCTGCCCTTTCAGACTGAGTCCCACTCTCGCCACTCACATCACTACAGTGGCACTTGCCACACAGTCACCTGGTCTCATGGCAGTGCTGGGGAAACCTCCTCATGATCCCAGAAATCATTTCCTTCAGAGCTGGAGAGAACCATAATTTACAGCCTCAATGGGTATGATGAAGGTGGAGGCATTACCACATTAAAAAGAAGTTTTAGGAGCTTCTTTCCACCATGTGGATTTGAAGGGCAAAAAGGCAGAGGCAACATCTCATTGCTTTATTGGAAAGAATCTGAACAGAGAGCAGGAGCTCTAACAAGAAAACAACTTTCTCTTAACCAGCACTGTCACTAAAAACAAGCAAAACTTTGGATTTGTGTCAAAACTACCTTTGCAGAGAAGAAAGATTTCAGTGTGCTCTCTCCTAAACTCCTGCCCTCCAAAAATACAAAAGAAGAGGGAAAAAAAATTAAAACTATAATGTTTCTGCAGGTAAAATCTTGGGGCCTTGGTAGGTGTCAAACAGGGCTCAAAAAAATGCCACCAAAGGGATGCAGGGTAAACTGTACATTCTTACTCTCAAATACGAAGTGACCAAACTGGTACGACAGGACTACTTTAATTACATGTCAGCTTCAGCCTTTCCCATACCCTAAGGTCTGTCCTTTTGAGTCGGTGCAGTGGCTGTAGCACTTAAGCTGCTCCCAAACACACAGGCTGCGCCAGCATCACCACCAAGAGTTACAGCAGGGTGTCAGGTTAAGCCAGTGCTGTGCTCGTCCTCTGGGACACCCGTCTGCAGGCACAGAAGGATCTCTGTGCTCATGTTCACAAAACATTTCTTTGCACACAAATTTGGGTACTGCAAAAGGGTAAGTTTTGCAAAAATGTTTGTTTATTCTCATTGTACAGGAAAAAAGCAAGAACTCTTCTGGTGAGAGCACATGATGCTCTCTAGTTTCATTACAGATTTCAGGCATTGCCACAAATTTTCTGTCATAGCTCTCTTTGCCTACTTTAGTTGCTCCTCAGGGATGACCGCATTCTCCACCAAATGGACAAAGCCAGGATTAGCACTGAGGAGTCGGAGGCCTGGACCATGCCAGTTGCCCTGTATTGAACATGTATCAGGTGTGGCAACCATCCCCCAGCTCTCAAGATTTCCATTAGGAACATGCCCATTTTGATCTCAGAAGAAGGTTCAGAAGATACTCTTCACAAAAGGCCTCAGGAGTCAGCTGTATCCTCTCTTCCCTTTTTCCCCACCCCAAGAGCAAAACCAACATCCAACACCCTCAAAACATGTTAAGGTCTTTTGGGAAATTGGCTGGCACGTTCCTATCAAGCAGCAACAGAAGGTCAGGACACACAGCTGACAGGTGGATCCTTATCACAAAGCAGCAGCACAGACATGGAGCTCCATTTCCCCATGGAGCCCCATTTCCCTCCCAGAACTGAACAGCCAGTGGGCAAGCCTAAGATTCCTCCGAGGCACAAATCAAAAACCCTTTTCCATGGAAAAAGGAATGCACTAAGGAAAATGTGTTGTCTGTCAGCATAAGTTACCCAGAGCAGCAATCTCAAGCACTTATGTCTTGCCTACAGCATTAACTGAGAAGTCAAACAGCCCCAACAATGCCGATAATCCCACACAGCCCTTTCAAGTGCCACTTAACACCTTGGAGTAAATGAAAGCTACAGCTACCCACTGGAAAACATCCCCAGAGGATCAGACTATTCTGCAGCTGCAAAGGGTAGAGGATTCTCAGAACAGGCAAGGACAGGTGTTTTACAACAATCACTGTATAAAGTAAACTGTTTGGTAAACGGTCAGACAAGAGTTCTTTGTAAAATGAGATACTAAGGAAAACAGTTTAAAAGTTTGCAGAACCAGAAAACATTTACACAAGCTTTGTGACATATTTCCCATGGAAGGACCTTCAGCTTAAGCAGCCTAGGCACTCCTGCATGAGATACACCAGCAACACCAGCTCTGTAGTACAGACAGAACCCAAACATGTTCTGGAAACACAGCTTTGAATATTCCCTGATAATGCTTTGATCTAAAGGGACAACAGAGCTGTCCTATCAGGCTGGTCACTGCCAGCCCCTTGGGTTTGGGTGCTGCAGAGCTCACAGCGCTGATGTGGTGTGAGCTGTGGGGCAATTGACATTTCACTTACAGATATGTCCTTGTAGAGATGCACCTGGTCAAACTCAATGCCATGAGTGATGAAGTAATCAATGACTGAAGAGAGCAGTGTCATTTCAGGAAGAGAAAAAATGTCCATAAACTGCTTAAGTGATGGACCCTGGAAAGCAAAAAAACAAAAGGGAGACATTAAAGCAAAAATGCTGGGAAAAAAATAGCAAAGCCAACAAACAAACTCATATCACCCAGCAACATCTGGAATATATTCCATGCTAACAAAAACACCAGTGTGGAAAGTCCCAGCCACTCAGCCAGTAGCCCTCTCTTCTCAACCAAAACACTAACCTTGAAGAGAGAGAGATGTCTCCTTCACAAAAATCATTAAACAAACCCAGCATCCTTAATGCCACAGGGTGAAGATGGAGGAAGCAGGGAGTCAGTTCCAGACGTTTTTATTTCAACCTCTGCTTCCCACCTGGACTCTTGGCATTAATACAGGTGCCAGCAGACAATGCTCTGCTACAGGAGCAGACAAGGGCCTTGCTGAAAATGCCACATTGCTCTTCTAAACCAGGCTGTGACACTGGACATCGGGCACCAAGGCTGCTCAAACCACATTCCAGTGAGGTTTCACAAGGCAATGTAAGAATCACTCTAACAAGCCGTTTGTCAATGCCTGTCTGTCATTACAGAAAACACAGAGGAAAGAGAACTCCAGCCCACCCAGCAGTCAAGTGGAAACGGACAATTAAATCCTGACCAAGGAATAACTCACTTGCACTAGGCAAAATTGCAGCTCTCACACACATCAATCACAAACCTATTAGCAGGCCAAGAGACAGCTTTGGCCCCAGAGAGGCCTTCCAGTAAAATAAACTTTGTTTATTCTGTATGTACCACCTGTGCAGAGGACTGCAGTGAGTCTCACTTGCAAGATGAAGCTGGGATCAATTTTTTCATCTTCCATTGACAAAGTTGCAGATGAGACATGGGGGCAGCTACTAAGGCCCCATATACGGAAAGCAATTTGGGAAGCACACAGACCTCCCCGTGAACCTGTTCACCAGCGGTGCCCTGGCAATCCAGTTCCATCCTGCCTCTGCATGAGCTCTGAGCAATCCAGGACTGACAGCTGCAAAGTTCCAATGCTGTAGGATAATACTGGCCCACTTCAGAAAGCGTTTATTAGAGCTGTGTGAAAGACAGGCATGAAAGCAGCATCCAGAAAACCACAGGAGGTGCAGATGGTGGAAGCTGACAGAGCCCCTGCTGCCTAATGAGAAACGTGTGGCCCTGTCGTGCCAGGATGTAACAAGAGAACATCTCCCTGGCTCGGTAAGGGTGGCACAAGACCAGCCTGCTGCAGGCCTGTGTAAAGGCAATACCTGGGGCAATACAAATTGGGGTCAAAAGGGCAAAGGAACAACAAACAGCATTTTGCCTGAGGTGTATTACCAAAAAATGCTGCAATCAAAAGCTGTGCTGGTGTGCTGAGGGTTATACAACTTCCATCCACCCAGCACAGGGCAATTTCACCTACAGCAGAAGACAACACAAAAGGGCCACATACCACACACGGTGGTGCTGCTTAGGGATACTCACTGAATCCTTCCAACACTTCTGTCCATTTTGATGTCTGGCTGCTAAGGGAATATTTCTCCCATAGCAAAACCAAAAGTTTCTGAAAACAGCCTTCACCTTTTTTTTCCTGTTCAGAGATTCTGGGAAAGAAGCAAGAAGGACAAAGACAGGCAGTTCCTACTGAAATAACTAGGTATGGTATTTAGCAGAGCACAGCAGAGTAATGACCTGTCCTACCTTTCAATACCTTAAGTACAAAGGAGGCAGGTAAATGTTCAGTGTTAACAGCAAAGATTTACCTTGTCAGCTCTGATTTCATTTTTGTGCCTTGTGTCATTTTCCTAGAAGGCAAGTTCAACCTCTCCCAATTCCCTTTAGTGGCCTTGAATTCCTTAGGCAGACATAGTGACAGGAGTCATGATGAAAATTATACTGTGCCTTCCGAATGTTACATCTGCTTTTTCTACAACACCCATGAGGTCTCCACCTTCATTACAGGCCATCACGTGTAAAGCCACACCAGCTGCAGTGTCTAACCCTGGGCAAGATGTGTGCCCACCTACTGCAGGTGTTGGGATGCTGGCAGCTGTCCACACACTCCTGCTAACAGAGAATCTGGAAAACCCTTAAGGGAGAGTATTTACACACTTCAGCCGTATCAGTCCCACTTCTCTTGTTGCCTGTTAGCAACCTTCCTGTTGCCCATACAGCAACATCAGCATGGCAGACTAAGGAGAACAAATCCAAGACCCCCATTAAAGGCTCGCTCCTCACCAGTTCACTGCACTTGCTTACACCAGCAGTCATCTTAACCCATCTTTGATCTTTCTCACTAACGTGAGAAAATACGTCCCACTTAGTAGCACAGGTTGAGCAGACATTGCTGAATGAAAATACCATTAGTTGAAAATACTTTTCTTTGGGATCCACCTATTAGTTCATGGAGTCTATTACATTACTAGGAGAGGAGATACACCTCTTCACAAAGACTAAGCTGATATCTCTACTTCTGTGGCCAGACATTTTATCAAATTTTTCAATACCAACTACAGGAAAGAAGAAAGCACCTGGTATGTACAAAGCAGCACAGAAAGGCACCTCAGCATGAGCACCTGGTCCTAGAGAGGGGCACAACTTGAGGCAGGTTTTGTGTTTACAATTATTTTACAAGAAAGGTGAAATCATCTCAAGTTTGGCAGGAGTAAGGAGAGTTGCACAGGCTAATCAAGGGCAGTTTACAGACAGATACCAAATTCTAAACAGAAATGTCCTACTTCAAAGCTGGAAACATCACTGACCTATAAACAGAGTATATACTTATCCAGAAAGCAACCACTCAGATTAATTGTTCCCAAGAGAGAAAGAGACAAATCAAGAAGTGACCTTACTGGAGACTTCACACAGCAGACTCACAGGGATATTACCAGAGGAAATGTGCCCTTCTCCTTCCAGCTTCCCCTAAGGCACTAGAACTAAGGCAAGGAACAAAGCAGTTCTGGGAGAAGGGATGTGAACGGTCCCGCTTGGCCACTGCATCACATGAAACACTCAAGGAAGAAAAATCTTTCCTAACTTCCTCTAGTTCAGGCAACCAAAGGATTTTTCCAGCTCCTGCAGACAAAATGTCAGTACTTTACTACCCCTACACTCATGGATGACAACCCTATGAATAATACCCCCTGAGCAGTTCTGAAGGAGTGTAGAGGGGTATCCTTTAACATGAAGGGGAAAAAAACCCTACCCAAAAACAAAGAGAGACAGGCATTGCAAGCACCCTACTGCAACACACAGAGACCCCCTCCCGAACAGCTCACTGCAAACACGAGCACTGCGGGCTGTCCCGGTAGCTTGGGAGCTAGATTTGGCCAAGGAACAAGCAGGGAACATCTCCCTATCAGTCTTCAAAGCCATTCAGCTCTAGGCCAATAGCCCTGGTATTTAGAAATGCTTTGCAGATGTCTTTCAGATGCTAAACTGCTAAATAACCTCTGGGGCATATTCCCACTAGAACAAAAACACACACTGCAGCTCACTGGGGACCGAGCCTTTCCAAGGGAGGCTGCAGGCATTTACATGCGCATACAATTCCCTCTGTTTTCCAAGCTGTTCAAAGAGCTGCTGCATCCCAGCAGCCAAGGGCTTACAATACCTTGCCATAGAAGTCACTCATCTGGTACAGGGGGATGTGCTGTGTACCACCGTAGAGTTCGATCACCTCCTCATCAGGCACCGGTTTGAGCCCTCTAGACAGAAAACAACAGTTTGTCAATAACCACCAGTCTGCACAGTGCTACAAACAGTAGAGAAAAACAGGATGGGGCAAAAAAAAAGCTCTTTTTTAAATCTCACAAATTCCCCTTGCCCAAAAGAGACAGGCAGAGAGCCTGACAGCTCTAAAGATTCACATAAAATCTTTCCCAAGACATTCTTCAGATACCTCGTTTGCTCCTACAAGTTAATTGAGGGGCTTTATCCACATTCCAGCAGAGTCCAGCCAGAGGCTTCTCTCTGTCTGCTGTCAATCTGCTGACAGGACTGCCCCACCAAATCAGCCCCACGACCTGACTTGGGCAGCACTGGGTAACTGACTTGGTTTAGAGGTGTTGCTTCCATGAGGTACATCACCTTTAATGAAAAGGTGTGGGGAAAGGGCTTGCTGAAAATGGGTTTTCCTTCTTATTCAGTTTTCCTAAACAGAGCAAGATCTTGACTAAGACCGTTCAACAGAGAAGGCTGTTTTTCCCCAAAACACCAAAACCAGGGGTACGGCTGAGCTGTGCAGTTCATAACATCAGGTTATCTGACTGCTGCAGGTTTTGCCTCTTGCACAATTTTGATGACTCTTTGCTCAAGCAGTCAGCAACTTTCCCTTTCTCCTTTTCTACTCAGTTATGATACAGCATCTAAGAAGTTAAGCAGTGCCTCAGTTGTACTCAAAAGCAAAGGACAGTTTAGAAGGACACTCCAAAAAAGAGGGAAAGGGACAAAAGGGACTAGGGGAAAAAAATTAAATGTGTTTTCACTAAAAATCTCTTTATGAAGCTGCAGTAAAATATGGGCCAGTATAAACCCCTTGCTCCCCTCACCCCCCAAGCTGGCACTCAAAGAAGCCAATTCTCTCTGATTATGAAACTCCCTTCTTAATATTCTTGGAGTGTTTACTGTCACTGAAACTTAACAGCAAAAGGGTAGAGATCAAGGAAAAACCCACACTGGCTTCCACGCTCAGGAAATACAACATAGGATTTACAGGAGCTTTGCTACTGATACATGTAGATTACTGCTTCTTGCACACCAACCCCGCTTCTCTTTGGGGCAAGATGTTTTCTCAGTCTTCAGTCTCACAACTCTTTGGAGAAAAATTTCCTCTGCACTGTTTCAGCCACTTATTCCAAAACACACCCAGCTCTTCTTGGAGAACTAAAGGAAAAACAGGACAACCTAGATCTCAAAGTGAGCCCAGATTCTGATGCATTATTCCTTTGTTGGCATGTCTGTGTTGCTTGAAGATGTAATTTGCACACCCAGACCACTCTCCAAGGCACCGCAGAGCACTGCTGGGGAACATTCCTGCCTGGAGAAGACAGGCCCATGTGTGAACCACATACAGAGGAGCCCTTTCCTAGTGGCTCTGTTTGCTCTCAGGTGTTAACCCAGCCATGCTGTAGCTACAGCTCAGACATCACACATTGTACGTGACCAGATGTGCTATTAACCATTACAAAAAGCTCCAGGTCTTCCCACCCACACTTGGCTTGAAATGCTTGAGAAAAAAATAGCTCCCTGCAATTATATGCCAGGTAAGCATTTGAAGCAAGAGCAAACAGGATGAGCCAGACAAGACTGTGCTCTGTTCAGGAAAGAAGCAGAACAACATATGCCATGAACATACACTCAGATGTAGAAATCCACCTTTGCGTATACGAGCATGTAGAAAATTATTTTCAGAACTGACAGACCTATATGCCGTCCCCAGCTGGACATAATGGAAAGCATCGATCTTCATGAGAAGACTCTGTGATAAGGGATAGATATTTACTGTTAGAATTGGGTTACTGTTAAAATTTTACACTGAAGCCTTATTAAAGTTTAAAGTTCCACACAAATGACATTCAGAAAATAAAGTCCAGTATGAACATCGCACATCTACGTAGTTTAGGCAGCACTTATTCTCCAGCTACTTTTAGACACACTTATTCATGCTGTGACTTTTTATTGGCCCCTCTGGCAAAAGACCTTCTTTCTATGAGCCAAAGTCTGTTACACCCCAGTTTGTAGACAGGGATGCAGTTGAAAAACAGGGACAACTATGTTTCTGTGACTCAAGACAGTCTATTCTTATCTCCCTCCCAAGAAAACACACATTCCAATGGAGTTCTGTGTGCACAAGAGATCAATTTCTCCCCACATTTATCTTAAGCAGAACTAAGTGGGCAAGTTTTAGTTTAGAGCACAGCTGCACCCAGTCATTTTCCTCACACAAGAGCTCCCCCCTTCCCCGGTTGACGTTGAAGGAAAGATGCTCAGGAGCACACCAGGCTGGTAACATTAGAGCTTTTTTTGCATTTTCACTATCAGGCTCCCCTAATCATGAGTCATCCCTTCTCCTCCATCCATCATTCTGAAGCTGTAACACAGGTCCTTGGGCATGGAAAGCATTCTCACACTAAACCCACATCACTCCACAGCTTGTACAAGGAACACAGCATCGAACTTCTTTCATCAGGACACCATATCAGTGCATCTTGTTACACTGTGGGCAGACCTCCCAGTCATCTGTGAGGAGTGCAGGCAAATATGCTGAAAGTTTTACTTAGGCACAACCCAGGTTTCTGTGTGTTCTGCAAACTCTGATCCTGAGAAAAGAGAGTTCTCTACTTTCTACTCAGTCAAAGGTTGCTTTGCTTGGCGAGGCCACTCGCCTGTGTTTCTCAGATATACCAGCCAAAGATTTAAACAGAGAAAGAACCTTCCGTTTCCCACAGATCTACTACTTGCTCTGTAAGGCCAGAGGCATGAGCGGTCTGCTGCCATGCTGTCACCGCAGTTAGGACAAAAGACAGAAAATCTTTGTAGTTTTTTCCCTCATTCTTCTTTTTCCTTCCTGCTGGAGAACAGCACACTCATTCCAGCCTGCACTGCCTGCTTCCCTGAATTTGCTCAAACTCAACATAAGAGAAAGCCACTATGGTGAAGCAACTTTCTCCACTGTGCTCCCCCCCAACTGCCTGGCTGCAGCAGCCAGCATGACATCACTGGGCATCAGGCTTTCAGGGAATCGGTCCGAAGCACTGAAAAGGGTTAAAGCTAATGCCTGCACTCTGCTTGCCTGTGTTCCTAAGAAGCATGCATCTCAAGTAGCTTGGATCTTATTCCAGGCAGTCCTATTATTCGGGGTGGGGGGCAGGGAAGGCTTCCTAAAGCATTCTCCTTACAAGTCATTTCTATTATTAGAGGAAGACATTATGCCTCTGCTCCTGGCGAGTACTTGTAGATGCAGGATTGAGTTTTGTTGTTTAAATTTCCTGAAAGACAGAAATGATCACACAAACAAGCTCAGTTTTCTATTAATTAGCCTGTGGAATGAACTGACTTTTAAACTGGCAAGGCTATTTACCAGAGGCCTTCGCTAGAATGTCCCGCTCTGCTGGAGGCCAGGCTGGCACAATAGACATCTTTCCTTGGGGAAGAACCCAAGCAGTGAAATGCACAGCCACACAGACTGACCGATAATTTGGTGACAGATGCTGTTGCAAGCAATGACATAAAGTATTTCCACTAAAAACATAACAGTAGAAGACAGAGCCCAAGAGAGTGAACTTTGTACAGCTTACCTTTTGTACATCATAGTGAAGTCCTCGTATGGCAAACCCTGGAATGTAGTCATACTTCCCAAGCCCTTCTGGATACTGGGAAGAGAAACAGTAGAACATTAGAGCATAAGCACTGGATAATTAACAAAATCATTTCACCTGTTGAGCTCGTTTAGTGCAGCCTAATTTTGCCCTTTCAGCAAAGAAAGTGGATGAATGGAGTAAGACAAAGGCTCGAGATATCCAAAGCTAGTTTTTCTCATGTAAGGGATAGTAGTGAAAAGGCATCAGATTCATTGAGGCAGTGAGGACACTTCTCATAAGCTCCACTCAATGCATGTATTTGGCGAAGACTGGCACTGCAGAGCCCCTCTAAACAGAAAGACCCGATGGGAAAAAACGCATAGAGCAGTCACCCATTGCAAACAGGGTGTCTGTTCTGGGACATGTTCTAGGGCATCATCCCATCGACCAGCACATGACAAGTCCTGCACAGCGTCAGTGTTGGCCCATGGTTTATGTTTATCTACCACGTGCACCTCCAACCAGCAGTTCTGTAGGCATTATTTCCATAGTTAAGTACAACTGACCAGAGCTTTTCTAGACTAAGGCTCCCACTCCACATATATAATACCTCAGGAATGTACCTCATGGAAAATTATCCCAAAGGAAATTAATTCTGCAAAGATTGTGAAACATTAAATTTATCGCAATAAATCAAGTAATTGACATGCGTGCACAATGCCTGCACAAACATGTCAGGGGCGTTGCAAAGACAGCAGCAAGCTTAATTGAGTGGAAATTCTTAGCACCTCATTACCTTGAATTGTTCTATTAGTATGTCTCTGGCAGTGTTGAAAATCATGGAGTGTAGTAAATTAGAATATTGTGCTAATGTGTAATCGTAGTCAAAGCCATAGATCTCCACATCTCCCAGGCTGATCTCATTGTTAGCGTAGATGGCGGCGGGGTTGAGGAGATTGCAGACTCCTGGTGGAAGGAGATCTAAGAGAAGGGAAGGGGGAGAGGTTAGAGAAGCTGAGAGGATCGCTGAAGTTTAGACTTTTTCTTCTGGACCTGACAGCCACACAGCTGTGTGGAAATGCCACACGGCAGCAGCAAAGGAGCACAGAGCTGCTGTTGAAGGCTGCTGCCGTTAACTCACTCTAATAATCTCGCCATGAACAAACACACTGAGAAGCCTCTGGCAAAGCTCCGGCTGCACCTGGAGGTAATGCTCTCTATCCATCTGCACAGTAAGACTGACCTTTTGTGTCAGGAAGCTGCAAAACAATGTCCCCTGGTCTCTGGCCTACATGAAGCAAAGCAGACCAGAGGTTTTGAAGTGTCGAATTTCTGTCTCAGAGCAGCTGCATTTTCTGCAGGCTTCAGTGTGAAAGGTGGCTGTGATAAATCACCAGAAAAACACACATCCCTCACTTAGAACTCGCACAAGAGACAGGCTAACTCCTCTTGGAAAAGTCTAGATTACGCCAAATCAGAAATTTTGAGGTTTGTCTTTTGCCATTTTTTGTTTCTCACAGAGGCAATCAGACTTCGCAGAGAAATCCTGCAAGTACTATTAGGACTTTTAAATTTTTGTATTAATCGGCAGGATAAAAAAAAGTTTTGTACTAACACCAACATGTAAAAAATACCCCACACTAAGTTATGCTCCTGGAGTACGCAATGCTGATAGCAACAAGTTATCTGCTTTTCTCTGATAAACAGCTGTGGAAACAGCTCAGTCCTTGCATGTGGTTTGTCACTGCAAAGCAGGGTTACTGTTCGAGATGCTTGGGAATAACACTTTGCTCCCCAGACCGCTGAGAAAATGGGCTTAAGTGGATAAGCAGCTAAACTACCTGTATATCTGTCCCTTTCAGAGCCAGCCCAGAGAGGAGAGCTTTCGCTCCACTGCAATGGGAGAGGCAGGAACAGATCTTCCCAAATGCTTCCCATTCCATGAGAACTGTCCCTTGCAAGAAAGAGCAATAAAAATAGTTCCTTGTAGTAGGTTGCCTGGTCACAACCACTCTGGGGGACAGAGGGGAAGGAGACATCTCCTCCCTCCACAAAGATGGGTAATTTTCTCTTGGAATGATAGAAAAAGTGCAGGTATTTTCCAGATCCTACTCAGCATCAGTGGGTTGGATTTTTTCTTTTCCTACCTTAACTTTTGGCTTTTAGCAAGAACCCCTGTCCTGGTTCTTTATTGCTTCCTTGCTATAAAACCAAGTTCCATTTGTGTCTAGGACAAAAAAATACATTATTAGAAAGAGATACCAGCCCTTCCCAATAAAAATTTTGTCTGGAATTATACCAGAATTTAGGCAAAAGTCTTCAGTACATTTGTGAGCACTAGTTCAGAGAGGTAACCAAGGAAATAGATTCAAATATTTCAAAATGTATATTTCTCATGGGGAAAAAAAAATCACTATGTTACAAAACATACCCATCCTTCTCTCCTAACTGACTTCTATTTTGCTTTCAAATTCAATTCACCAGACCATGTGGAGAGGAATCTCTAGAAAATCGAGCAGTATATTAAGGCAGGAGGGCTGACAGCGCTACACATCGGGAACAAAAGCTCTCTGTCAGTGCTCTGCTGGTGGCAAAGTTCCTGGAAGAGGCTTAGGAGAGCGGATGAAATCCAAGTACTTTCCACTGAGATGTTAAAAGATGGGAAATGTAAATAGGATTCAGATGATCACAACTTTCATCCTTTCATCATAAATGCTTTTTGCACCATAAACACACAGAGCTCCACTTCCTGTCCTCACCTCCAGTCAACCTGTGCAAAGACCTTTTTCTAAGGTTACACTGGGATTTGCTGGGTGTTATTTTTCTTCCTCACAAGGAAAATGATGACACAACCTTAATCACATCTCAGGGGGGGGATATCCATGGTTTTCCTCTTCTGTTAAAGCCCTTTTTTCTTTTCATGACAAATGCACCCAGCTTGCTGCTACAAGAGAGGTCAAGCTTTTCCAACATTCTCCTTTTGCTAAGAGATTCAGGACAACACATTTTGATGGCCTGAGAGCATCACAAAATACCATTGCCTGAACCCCACCTCTCTTTTCACAGAAGACAAGAGAACCTTCTAGATTCAACCACACATGCCAGCCACAACTTTTGCAAAAATATCATCAGGAAAAATTAAGGGAGCAGTAGGATTTTGTAACAAGGAGAGGGAAGTCTGAGCTTCACCAAGCAAGTCCTCTCTATGATTAGAAGCATAAGCAGTTACTGTGCCACAGCACAATTTATGAAGTACATTTAGACCCACTGAGTGAAGCAATGCTCCTCCCTGCCAGCCTCAGATGTGCAGAGCCCCTCTGCTGTCCTCTAACAGCCTCTTGCCCAGGCCATTTTCCCCCACCCACATTTTGTCACTCACACAGCATGTTCTCTCTTACCTCACAAGGGCTGAAAAAGGGTGCACACACCAGCCAAAATGATGTACAGCCGCTGCCTCACACACAACGTGTTCCCTATGTACCCTTCCCCAAGCACCACACATCATTCACAACTCGCAGCTTGCTCTGTCCACCCCGTCATCCTACATCTTTAATTTACAGTAATTTCAAAGTCACTGCTCTTGTGGGAAGGAGGAAAGCTCTGAGGTTCCGTCTAGAGATTCATGATGCATGTTTGTCTCAGTGTAAATGTCCTTTTGCAGCACCCTCCTCAAAAGAGCTGCAGGTCTCCATCTCCTCCTTAAACTCATGCAGTCTCCATGCAGGTTCTAACTACAGCAGGGAAAAGACACAACCTGCGAGCACAAGAAAAATCAGTTTCAACGCAAGAGCCCAAACATGCCTCAGGGTGACTGAGCCAGGTTTCAAGAAGCTTGGTTTAATGGTGTTTGGTTTTGGTTTGCTTTTTTGTGGTGTTTTGTTTGCTTGTTTTTCAAAGATAACCTCCTGGGTGGTTACCAACCCGAAGTGCTTAATCAAGTCCTGGGCTGCAGGCTCGGGCGCTGCTGACGTTCCGCACGTAATCTGCCAGGGATCTTTGTCTCAGATTTCCTGGCAATTGTCAAATAAAAACAAACAGACACCCACCACAAGCTCATGAAGATGCCATTTTTTAAGAACGAGAGCTTTTGCTTTTCCTCTGCCAAGACACCATAATAGATTGCTGGGCAGATATGATAAATTAAAGAAAACAACCGCACAAAACAAAATGAAGACCAGTTTTGATTATTATAAAAAGAACAATAATCCCAACTACTCTTTCCATCTGGGTGCTAACTAGAAAGGCAGACAATATCACGGTTAGTCAGTGCCTATTCAGCACTTCACCCAGGAAGTCTGATCTAAGGCAGAAGCAGCGTGAGCACGTCTGAGGACGGTGTGGAAAAAGCCGCTCTTGCGCTGGATGCAGCCCCAGGAATCTGCCTGCTTGCAGAATTTGCTCCGGTTTGCAACTCCGACGGTTTTTAGGGAAGTGTCTGCATGTCCACGGCACATGATGAAATTCAGCAGCAAAGGCAGACCACAAGAAAGTGTGTTTGATCTCGTGCATCTTTTACACCTGGGTGTAAATGCCAAGTAAACACACATCTCCTTCATTTTACCACTGTGAGAACCTGGACAGCTGCTTAAATCAGGGTGTCTCCATGAGAGCACAGGTGTCTCTTCCCAGGCAATAACCCACATTGTTAGAAAGCAATAACCCTCAATCCTCAACAGGAGAACAGAGATAGAAACAAAAGCAGGTAATTAACTTTGAGCAACCACTAGAGACACCATCTGGCCCCTTCTGATGTGAAAAACGCTCTGGGCAGGAGGTGCCAAGCACGTCTCCTGCTTTTCTGAGCTCCCGGGGTGCCAACAGCATCCTGCAGAAATGCTCCTGTTCTCTCTGCCTCAGATCCAGCATGTTAGTGAAGAATAATACATGAACAAAGCAACTCACTCCCATCTCTCACACCCTTTGTACTCCCAGAAGTCCAACGCAGCAGACATCTGTACTAATTTCTTTGTAAGAAAGGGAAAAGGATACAGAGAAGCAGATGGCCATCATCCACAATGTTCTTCATGAATCAGAAAGTTTCCCTTGTTCACACTGAGTTGCTCTCTAAAGACAAATTGCCAGTTTTCCTCCCTTCCGAGTACCCCTTTGTCCTTTTGAAGTGTTGTTCTGTGCCATTTCCTGCAAAGCACTCCCACCAGCCAAAGTAGATGCTTCTACCAATAGGGTAGGAAGGGAAAAATATTATCTAAAGACCATTTAATTTCAGAGGAACCATGTTAAAAGACCTTAAATTTACGCCCTTATGCCCAAATATTTTGGGATTTCCTGCCAATGAAATCTACATTAACTAAAAGCAATATTAGAAAATATAATTTCATTCCAAAATTACATTTTTAAAATATACAAAATGCGCTAGAGAAATGCTATAAGAGTTCTTCACAAGGAAAAAAAATGGGTTATATCCAAGAAAGCAGAATTGGGATGTTTACATAATGGGTCACTCTTCCAGTTCTGGCTATTCTCACATTTAACCATGCTCGAGCTCGTCATTCAGAGGCAAGAAGTTTGCAAATATTGTAAAGGTTCCCTAGGAAAGTTGAGTTAATGTAGCCACTCTTTACAGATTTGGAACACCTAGGAAAAAAACCCCACTTGCTCACAGCCAAAGCCTCATTGGCTTGGCAGTGCCCTTATTTCAGGATTGGATGTTTCCTAGAGTGTAAGACTTCAAAGTTTAGTGAGAGAGCTTATCAGCCTTCCTTGACACTTATCAGATCAGAAAACAGCAAGTCTTGCTCAACTCCATCCCTCTAACTAATGTGACTGTACTCCTCCTTTTGCCAGAGGAAAAAAAAGCACAGTAAGTGCCTAAAATTTTTAAAGGTAATGAAATTTGGTGCTAAGAGTCATTGTTGCAACAGGCAGGGGGGATAATGAAGACAATGGCTTCTCCTGAGTCAACACTGAGAGGAGGAGTTACCTAACAGGACACAGTTATGTTGTGCTGTCTTTTGTATCACCCCACTGAAGCCTGGCAGAGCACAGATGTGTTTATACAGAGTTGAGAACTTGTGCCTGTGCTCTGGCCACCAAACCTGCACCAGCACTGAGCTTTACTGCACAGAAGCTCATCCTGCACACCCTGCCCTGTCCAGCTCAGTCAGCATTTACCCTGCGAAAACGCGACAGTGCTCCGTGGATCCGGTCCTAAGCAAGGGCTGGTCTAAAACACACCAGAAATTCTCCTGGCAGAGACTTCTCCAAACCAATGGCAAGAACCGACAACACAGGACAAAGGACTGCGCAAAGGTGGCGTTTCAGAGGAAGGAGAAGGTGGCACCAGAGGAGTCTGCCCAAACTCCGTGCTGGGGAGTACTGAGAAGCCAAGCACAGTCACCTTCACATCAGTTAGAAATCAAGCACGAAGGAATAGACTGATGCCACATTTTGCACAACTGTTTAGTCATCAAAGCAACAATTAAAACCAACTTGGACCAACTCTGTCTCTTCCTGACAAGACTTGAATAACAGCACAGTCTTGAAATTTTAGTTTGGGGAGCTATTTGTTAAACAAAAGAGGGCCTTATTCAATATATCTGATGGCTACCTGGAGGTTTGTGAAGACAGCTGCTCTGTAATACTTGGACTACTTCACCCAACTTCATTTTGCATTTACTCCTGCTGATTACTTCTCCACCCCAATTAATAACTGTATCTCTTGCATCCCAACAGAGTTATGTGAACACAAACTTCACTATCTATCACGTAGCAAACCACGCATTTTGCCAAGAGACCATGACACAGCCTATTAACACACATCTGCATTTATGGTTTTGAGCCCACTGTGGAAAAGAAAAAAATGCCTTTGAGGATATCAAGGTCCAAACAGCAATACAAGCATTGCAAACTGGAATTTCCTTCAAGCAGTGGGGCTAAAACCACAACTCAGCCTTGGAGGGTATTAACAAAGCTCCAGTCCTCTGTCAGCACCATGCACTGCCTTCAGCGGCGCTGGGAAAGGAGCTCTCATCCTGGAATGCGGCAGGCTGAGCACCTAATGGATCAGCAGACAATTCCTTTACATTTGTGCACCATGAAGGACTCGAGATTTTATGTCAAATCCAGTGTACTGGAAGTGGGGGAGGAAGGAATGACAGACCGTGCCGATCTCAGAACAGGGAGAGGGTTCTTCCAGATGCCTACGGCTGGCTGCCATGCTTATCCAAGCCCTTAGGTAAACAAACGCTAACGAAGAGTTCTTTAACAGCAGGCACAAACTCACACTTCCTAGCTCTCTACAGTGCTTACCTTCAGCATCCCAAGAAGCAAGAAACCAACAGGAGAAAGTTCCCTGTCCTCATGTTATTAAAGCTATTTTTAGGAGAGTTTAATACAGTGGAGGTCTGCTGCTGCCAAAAAGACCACAATCCTGTTTTACACGCAGCATTGGCGAGCAATCTGAGTTTTCTTCTCGCTTGGCAAGATTTCAAAGTACCCGACACAGTCAGGTAACTTTTTGGCCGAAGAAGCAAAACCACGCACACACTCATGAGCAAAAGGTGTGTCACATGTGGAACACAAACTGAGCTCAGGACCAGGACACATCCTAGGAGCTGCAGCATCAGTCTTCTCCAGGCTCATCCTTGCGCCAGTAGCGACTTGGACTCGTCACCCCTTCACTCCGCATCCCCATCTATTTGTCCGAACCCAACCGCGATTCCGTATGCCTGCCAACGGCAAACTGGAGAAGAAGGCAGCAAGCCCTTCATTTAGACCATTTGCCACGACAATGCCTACGGCAAGGAGGCTTGTTATGAAAAGTCCCATACAGCCTGCATGTCCTGAAACGCTGGGACCAGCCGGGGAATCTGCACAGAAGGAAGCCCAGGATGGGGAGAGGAAAACCAAGACCAGATTTCAGTGAAATAAAACCATTCCAGAGAGCCGCGGGCGATGGAAGAAGTGGATGGCATCGCCGGGGAGAAAGGCTCCTAACCCGTCAGCTGCACAGCCCGGGCACATCCCCAGGGCTGCGGGGCGGGGAAAGGCACCGAGATGCAAAGAGGAGAAAGAAGAAGAAAAAAAAAAAGAACGGCGCGGGGGCTCGACCGGGGCCGAGCTGGGGCCGCTCCTCGCCCGCCACCGGCTGCGGTCACGGTGAGGCTGCGGCACGTCCCGTTCCGCCTCTCACGCGCCCCTCTCTGTTCTCTCCTCCACCCGAGAAGGGCGAAGACGCTGGTGCCGCCCGGCCATGCTCGTCAGCAATAGGGTGAAGCGCCTTTTGACGCTGGTGCCCGGGGAGCGGCGCTTTGGCTTTTACAGGTTCCTGCCCTTCTTCTTCGTGCTCGGCGGAGCCATGGAGTGGTTCATGATCAACGTCCGCATCGGCAAAGAAACCTTCTGTGAGTGCGGGGTCCCCGCCGCCCCCACGGCCGGGGATCCCCGTAACAACAACGCGGGGTTAGCGGGGCCCGGCCCAGGCCCTCGGTCCGCACCCGCAGGGCTCCGACCTGCGGTCACACGCTGCTCCTGCTCGGGCAGGACGAGGCACCTCAGGCTCTGCCTCCCCAGCAGAAACACTGTGCAGATACAAACAAAAAACCCTGAGTTTAGAGTACTGAATAAAATTTTAGCTGAAAGAGGGTACATTTAGATTGGGTATTAGGAAAAAATTCTTTCCTGTGAGGGTGGTGAGGCCCTGGCACAGGTTGCCCAGAGAAGCTGTGGCTGCCCCATCCCTAGAAGCATTCAAGGCCAGACTGGACGGGGCTTAGAGAAAACTGGTCCAGCAGAAAGTGTCCCTGCCCATGGCAGGGGGATAGAAGGGATGATCTTTAAGGTCCCTTTCAACCCCAGCCATTCTGTGATTCCGTGATGATTTTTTACATTGAAAAATACTCATGAGGTTTGTCAGCATTTAGGCATAGGTGTGGGGTCATCTGAAACATGACTTTTACAACTAAAAAAATAAGTAGGTAAGTGGCTAATGAGAACTTGGCTAATGGCATTTAGTTTCTGTAAGTTAAAGCATTTATTTCTANACGGAAAGGCGGGTCCCGGCAGGACGTGGCAGCTCCCTTACCGTAGACCAGCTTCTTCATCTCGTGGTACCTGGCCCACAGGTAGGTCTTGGTGTCGGCGCCCTCGGCTGGGACGGGCTGGCCGCCGACTCTGCCGGGGGCCGCCGGGTGCTGCTCCCGGGGCTGCCCGTGCCCACCGTCCCCGGTGGCTTTGTGCCGGCAGCTCTGGCAGGACACGGCCACGGCGAGGAGCCGGGGGGCCGCGCCGCCGCCCCTCCGCAGCGCCGCTGAGCCCAGCGCCGCCATGGCCCCGCCGGACGCCGCAGCCTCGGGGCACCGCACANAAACAGTCTGGCTGTTGCTTTTGTTTGCTTGGTGAAGCACTCGCCTTGTGACAAGACCAGTGGGAAAGAAATATTACACAGTGCATCTATCTCAGCATAATGGAAAGAGTAATTTTGAGTTAGTTTCTTTTGTACTGACAGGAACTGCTCTGGCAGCTGATTTGTTTTCTTTGCAGTGTGGCACAATTTTAACGGGATAAAGAGAACACAGATTTACTGCTCAGTGTTTGCTCAGCCCATAGTGCTGGGAAAGTGACCCGTGTGTTTGGGCTGTGCTGCCCACATCTGACAGGTACCAGTGCAATGTGCACTGTCAGTTCTGGCAGCCCTGAGTCCTGGGGTAGGACTCCTGTCCCCAAGGCAGGAAAACAGGGCTGGCTGCTGTATCCCAGCAGTGTTTGCTCCCTGCACAGTGACAGCGGGACCGTGGGTGGGGTCAGGGACTGATGCAGTGTAATTCTACATTGATACAATTGCTTTATTTCTGACGGTAGGGGTGCAGGCTGAAGGTGCAACAAAGAAGCCAGTTCTTAAGATCAGCTGAAAAACAAGCCCGGCGGAGTTCATGTCCTTACAGGTGTTCCTGTGCTGCCTCCTGACAGCCTTTTCAGTCTTCATCAACTGCAGAGACAGGGGAAGCTCTGTAGAGGTCAAGGTGCAGTTTCTCCACTTGCAAACAAAGGGGAACCTTTGCATTGTGCCTTCTAAGGGCTTGATCTGGAGGATTAGTGCTACTTGTGTTTTCAGGAGATAAAAACTGACAGAATTAAAGATGTGACTGTGTCACTGCATATTTTGACTGAGCAGCAAGTGACTCACTTGAGGAAAGCCTCTATTTCAGAATAAGAAAGAACTTTTGACTTTGGTTCCAAGACAGAGCCCAAAACTCGTGAACAAGCTGCTTTTTGCAGTCATAGATCATTGCACTGAGGTCAACCCTGACTGTAGCAGTACATTAAAGTATAAAGCAATAATAAAAAAGCCAGATTTTGAAAATTGCTGAGCTTTAGCTCCATCTGCTTTTATTTCTTGAGCCTTTTGAAACTCTCTTGTGTTCCGTTTTCATAGAACAAATAAGTTTTTCAATATATGGGTTTTTTTTCAAGCAAAAGCCCTGTGCCCTAGTTATTTTGCAGGACTCGGGAGCCTGATGTGAAAACTTCCTGTGGCACTCCTGTAATAGTAGCAGTGTTCCACAGACGGCAGTGAGCCAAGCCCAGTTCTCACTTCAGACCTCTTGCTTGTTTGCAGCATTTGCAGCTGAGAGCGCCAGGCACGTCTGGAAGATCTCTGGGGTGTCTCCACCCAGGTAAACAGAAAGAGAAAGAGGCTGCAGTCACTCACAAAAAGTCTGGTGTCAGGCAGATCCGTGTCACTAATCTTGGTGACCGCCGCAGGAATAAAATCTCCAAGCTGGCATCGTACCATTTCAGGCAACACAGATCTGTTATGACAGAATAGGAAGCTTGACATTTAGAAATCTGAGCTGCAGTCTCCCATCCTCCTTGTGTTTGCTAATGCTGACCCTTTGGCATTCTTAGATTTTGCCAGTCTCACTAATTCTGGAAATTAGAACAGCTGCAACGCCTCCAGAATTTCAGCACATCCCAGACCTGAGCACACTTGGGGATTCAGCATCAGTTTTAGTCTACACCCCATCTTCAATAACCAAAGTCTTCATTTGGTTTTGCAGTTTTATTCCTGCTGACTCCTAGTTCTGTGCTCTTTGCCTTCCCCAGCAATCTCTGACTCTCATATCCCTGTCTCCTTCCCATCCTCCAGCTTCCCCCCATCCGTCTGCTGTGGCAAAGGGCAACAGGAGGAAGCAAGAGCTCTCCTTTGGCTCAGCACTCAGGGAACACCGTGTGGCTGTTCCAGGCTGCTGGAGTGAGCCAGGGTCACAGCTTTCACTCCTAGCCTTGCCAAGCCCCTGCCGGTTCCAGGGCTGGGCACATCCCTTCCCTCTGCAGGGAATGCAGCAGGGAATTCAGCCGGTGCCCGGCTGGAGCGCGGCTCCGCACCAACCAACAGCGTTTCCGTGTGTTCTGCAATGGCTGCAGCAACAGCTTCTGAGTGAGACTCAGCAAAGCATTCCTGCCGCAAGCTTTCCAAACTCTGGAATCAGGGCAAGATGGACACCAAGCATGGAAAATTTCAACTAAGCAAGGCAGAAGCAGTAAAAAGTTATCTGTGAATAAACAGGGATACCTGCGTACAGGCAGTGCTGCTCACCACTCCAGCATCAGAGAGGGGAAAACTCCACCACCAATCCAGAAGGATTCTGTGGAAAAAATGGATTCGTTGGTCATTCCCCTGCAGCTGTGCACACAAAGATGCAGCTGTCTGCTGACAAAGCTGTGGTGAGCCAGGGAAGAGCTAAGAAGTTATAGTCAAGGAAGGGTGTTTGTGCCTAGCCTGCACTCCTCCCTGGCACAGGACTGCAGCAGAGTTTTGTCCAAGCTTTTCAAAAGCAGCCAAAGGAAGTAACAGCCATCTGAGGTATTGGGGAATTTTTCCTTGGAGCAAAACTTTTCATCAGTGGAGGCATGCTTTCACTTTGGACTTAATACACAGATCCAAACTGTACCTGCACTCTGGTCGTGGCCATCCCCAGCTTCTTCAGAGAAAGGGGACAAAATCTTCCAGGCACTGGTGGGATGAATGCTGTTCCTGAGGAACTTCCTGAAATCAGTACTGGATGCTGGTGCTTCACACCAAAGATGAGGGTCAAATCAGACTTGCTGGAAAATGCAGATGGCAAAATGAGCGTAAGGTTTTATTTTATTAATCAAAATTTCATGTGTATCACTGAATCAGAGCCCATTCCTTATGCAATGTTTAGTGCCCAGCCATTCTGAAACTTCAGTTTTGTGCATGTGCAGCCAAGAGGGAGCTACATACATTTTATGGCTGATCTTAAGTATCTCAGACCGAGCAAGTAAGATGTGGAGGATGATTAGAATTAGTTTCCTCTGAGCAACTGCAGCAGAAGGGTAGAAGTCTTGTGAACCTGGCAGCCTGTGTGAAAGGCAGCATTTATCCCCAGGGTTGAAAACGTGGATGTGTGTTAATTAAATATAATGCTCTGTTCTGATTGTTCAAGTAGATCTCTGTAAATTTTATGCCAGGCACCTTGAGAGGTTCCTCTCACCTAATTTTTCTTGCAGTTTGTACAGAAAATTTCTATCCTTAGTTCTAATTTAATTGTGTAAAAGATGCTTTTTTCCAGACTGCTCATCTAATTTCCTCTACTAAACAGCTACATGGAAGACAGTCCTGAACCACATTAGCTTCCATATGAAATTAAGGCTTGTTGTTTATTTTCAAAGCAATTAATATGGGGGCATCTGGGACTGACTGAATCTTATCACCTCCACTCAGCTGGTTCCCAATGCTTCACGTGTTTTTCAAGTTCATTGTTCATGCTCATTATGGCTCAATTTTCAGCACCACTGTTCTTATCACCTACAGGCACATCTCACAACCCACAGGACAGCAGAAAAAGGATATTTTATCCAGACACAAGCACACATGTACCAGGGACTTGAGAACATCTGGATCAGCAAAAGCCAGAATTACTTGAAATAAAATCCTAACAGAAATCTTAATGGAACACTCAAACCTGGTTAATCCAAAACACTTTGCAAACTATTTTTATTCAAATTAAAAAGACTCAGGTAAACAAAGTGATGGTACATACATGTTATAAACCTGGTTAGCAGCTCAGCCTTCTGGAGTACAAGATCTAATGAAAAGCCAAGCATGGATAAACCAGGTACAAAAACATATGCTGAAAAAAAGTCACCAACATCAACATTTTGAATTTTTACACAAACAGTAAATTTTCTCATGGAAGGGAAGGACTGAGGAAGAGAACAAAATCATTAGTTGTCTCCAACTGGTTTATGAAAATACCTGTCCTAGTTTTATCTATTTTCCACTCTCACAAAAGCCAACCATTGCCCACACATCCTTTTATTTTAATATGAAAGTTTTGCTTATGCCAGTACAATGAACGGCAGTGAAAAACAGATGAAGGGTTCAAACACCCACGAAGAGAGAAAAAGAGACAGACAGACATGTCTTTTTTTTTTTTTTCTTTTAAACCAGAGTGAGAAAAGTTTCTTTTGCTGGTTTTGAATTCTAGACTGTAGCCATTATATCCTAAATTTCACTGCAATTGACTGAAATGCCTCCAGTATAGAGAGAAACGATTTTGAAATAAATAAGGCTTAAAATAATTGATCAGGGCCAGCCCAGTGGCTTAGTGGTAGTGCTCTGCACTGCCTTGAGGGAGGAGCCAGGTTTTGTTTGCACTTCCAATCTCTTGCTCCTGGGCCAGAAAGAGCAGTGAAAGGAGGGATTCAGCTGCTCGGCAGGAGAGAGCCAGTGCTGCACGTCTGCTCATCACTGACCTTCAGATAAATTAAACATCTGAGTTATACAGGCTCCAAAGGGAGTCCCATCCAGTCCTCAAAAGAAAATAAATAAAACAATAATTTAATTAAAATTCATCCCAGGTTCTTTGGTGTAATTTTTGTTAATGCTGAGAAGTAGGAGAATCTGGTGGTGTATTAGTACAATCCACGGTAGTTCCAAATGCTCAAAAACTAGGATTTTGCTGCCTGATTCACTTCAACGTCCCATCTTTGTGGTTAAAAACTGCAAAACCTATGGTAACTTAAACACGTTTTTATAGGGGTGGTCTAAGACTATTCAATTTCTACTTTATTAAATAAAATTGGTCATTTACAAAGGCCAGTAAAGAATTTCTGTACCATGGGTGTGCTACTTGTAGAGTTCAAAACTGTCATTTCCCTCTAAGTTGTTTTGCTCCATTTCCTTCACATCCATTGCACATCTGACCTAAACTGTCTTTAAGTGCCTATCTGTAATTACCTGGGGTATTTTGTGCAATGACTGGAGGATTGCAATAGGAGAGGGAGAGGAATTGGCTAGTAAAATTAAATCACAGTTTATACTTGCAAGTGTCACTTCCCTCATGAGTATTAATTACATCAGCAGAACAAACCCCAAGATATCCAGTATTTGAAGGAAAGTATTTAATTTAACCTTCTGCCAAATATACTGAAATGAAAATGTTCTGTACTAACAGACTTTAAAACTCATTTCCACATGATGAACATCTCTAGCATAAATGAAGTGTATCAGTAAATCAGTTCATTTGGGCTGAGCTGCAGTGCCCATGTTCCTGTCATAGAGCTTTCCCAGTTACTTAAAGCAACCCAAAAGTATTAATTCTTTTTCCAAAATTAAATAAATGAAAGGATTTACCTTTAAACAAATACCTTTGTAGTTCAAAAGGTTGGTTAGTTATGAGGACTTTAGGTAAGACTTTAGCAGAAGGCAGCCACAACCTTAAAATTTGGCAAGAAGAGTTGATACCTACTTTACCTAGATAAAAAAACAAGAAAAAAAAACCCCAAACCCTTTGAAGGCTGCAATGCAAGTACTCTATTTTTCCAATGTACTGGGTATGCTGACCTTACACATACCATACCATACCATACCATACAGTAGTATTTTACTTTCAAGTTAATTTAAGCATCAAATTTCACTCAATTTGCATTGCAAAACTTTCACCAAGGTTAATGAATACACTTAAAGAAAGCATACAAAAATGTCTTACAATGCCCAGTCATGAACAGAGTACGTGTGAATTTAAAAAAACATCACATTACTTCACTAACAGAACAATTCCACCTTTCTTCCCTAACTTACCTTCCAAGACCTGGGCTGGTTCCAAGTTCTGAGAGCCTCTCCCAGCAGAAACAGAATCTCTCAGGGCAGGAGCTTCCCTGTCCCTCTGCTGGATGTTGGGGACATCGCAGAACCCCCAGCACAGGCCATGGCAGAGGAAACACTTCCCCTCTAAGGAAGGGCCTGCCAGCACAGGGATTGTGTTATTGATTTAGGATCACAATGGCCTTGGCTACACAGTTAAATAACTGGACAGCACTGGACAACATGAGCAGTCAAGACACCCTTGTCCCGTCCACACCAGCACTTCCAGGGCTGCTGTGGCCCACTCAGCCGCCTCGGTGTTGACTTGGAATGCCAAATTTCCTTAGTGCCAAAGCACACCTTACCTTTAGCTTCTTCTAAGAGATCCTCCCTGTTCACATCCAAGTGAGAGTTCTGCCCCGAAGTGGCCAGCACACACAAGCACAGGTACACACATTCTTATAGGATGTAAACTATGACTAATTCACATTCCACTGTATCAATCTGTAAATACTTTGTTTTCCTTTTTTTTTTAATATAAAAACAATGGCATCATATTCTCAGCAATAAAGTATAAGAAAGATGAATCCTTGACTACACTCAACGAATTATGAAATCGCCCTTCAAACAAAGGAAACATATGCAAAAAATCTGTGTATTTGATAAAGTCAACTTAATATAACAAAAAGTGAAATATGCTTATTAAAAGTGTCCTTATATAAAAATGGTCTTGCAATGTACAGTAAAATGCAATACAAATTATTGTTGGTTATCTCTTCCCGCCCAGTAACTAAACCAGCTATTGTCCCATGAACTCCTGAGGCAGGAGCGTCGCTGCGCCTACACGTTCTCCAGGTTGTAGGCCTGACGGATGTTCAGGGTGTCCCGCAGCATCAGATCCCGCAGGCGCCACAAGGCGTCGGCCATGGTGGTGTGAGCCCCTTTGCTCTTCAACCAGTGCGAGGGCAGGCGGCTCTCCTGCTCCTTGGACAAGTGCACGTCTCGTCTTCGTGCTGGAAAACCCAAGAAATGGCCCAATTATCTACTGGTTTATTCTAGAAACAGGCAAATACAACTCTATAGTATTAGGTACTCTACTTTTGCTCTTACTATTTAAGCCCATACCATTGATTCTTAGGCTTACACAACACTGGTGGAATTAGCCTGTGGATAACATATATATTCTCAGTCTGTTGATTTGTCTTTAGGAATTAATTGCGTGTATGTATTTTATTAAGCAAACAGCAGATTTATTTCGCATTTTCTATAAAAACAAAAAGAATGGCTTACGAGGAAGCCAAAGCCTTACCTGCAAGGGTCTGATCCCACTTGCTGATGCTGTTTGACTCAGCACTGAGCCCCTCAATGTATTTCAGGTAGGCTTCAGAATGGAGGAGCCTCTGTGTCTTTGGTGGAGGGGAGACGAACATGGGGGTGCTGGGCTGCTGCATGACGGGCTGGCTGGCGGGGCTCTGCCCGGGGTACGGCGGGGGGGCCTGCTGGCCCGGCGGGCCCAGGATTCCGATCTGCAACGGCAAAGCCGGGAGCAGGTCACACGGGGGACTGCAGGGAACGCCCGAGCCTCGGGGCGTCCTCGTGCAATGGAGCTTCAAGTGAGGTTATGTGCAAAGGCCTGAGAAAATCTCCCTGGAGACGCCCACTTTGGCCAGGAGATGCAGAGAGAGAGGAAGTGCAAACCAACCATTCGTACTCCACAGATATTGTTCATATTTCTGATCTATGTAAACATACTCTGGTTATCACCGAATCTCTTCTACTAACCTTAGTCACACCTTTTATCTCCTTTTTATTTCATGTTTCCTCCAATTTGATCCAAAATGCTGTGGTCTGTGAAGTGCAAAATCTAACTCTAAAACATCTAATCCAAACTAATGTGGATCCTTGGATAACTGGGTTATTTCCACAGAACCACTGTCACGCAAAAATCTCAGGCAGGAAAATTCCCAGTCCCACAGAAGAATTCCTACCACTGTGATTAACCAGCAGTACTGAGAACTCTTAGCACAGACAACCCATGGTCTGGAAAAACTCAGTGTCATGGTATCAGCACTTTACCACTTACTCAACTTCTGGTTCTCACGGAATCCTGAAATGGTCTGGGTTGGAAGAGGCCTTAAAGCCCATCTCGTTCCAAACCCGCTACCACGGGCAGGGACACCTTCCACCACACCAAGGTGCTCCAAGCCCCATCCAACCTGGCCTTGAACACTTCCAGGGATGGAGCAGCCACAGCTTCTTCTGGGGCCAGACTGTGGCTGTGCCAGGGCCTCTGAATAAATAACTTCTTCCCAGCATCTAATCTAAACCTCTCCTCTTTTAGTTTAAAACCATTCCCCCTCATCCTATCACTATCTGCCCGTGCACAGCCACTCTGCCTCCCTTTCTTTACACCCTCAAGCCAAAATCACATTTCTCTTTATGATGCAAAAATTTAGTCAATAAAATTGGAAATGTTTTGAACAGTTTATCTGCATTAATCACTGACAAGGAACATCTGATCATCACAGTTACCCAAAGTTGCAAATTCTGAACTGCCAATGAACATCTGCTTCACCAGTTTGTGAAATATAAGTATTTTTTACCTACTCATCAACAGCTGATAAAATGGGCAGCATCCTCTCTGTGTCACAAAGCACACAAAATCTAAATTATCACCAGTTTCACAGTGTGCTGAAATGACTCAGTTTAGTACAAAACTAAGACAAAACACTGTGTTGTTTATACTGAAGTTACCTCACTGGACAAACCTCATGAGTGTAACAGCAATTCAACCACGAAATACAGACATACCCTCTGAGTGTGAGATATTAACTGGTCCTAAACACATCCGAACATTTCATTTCTGTTCTCCCTGGGAAAGCCTATGTGCATCCCTACATGTCTGAACTGGGATGTCACTCAAATGCTGATTCTGAGCTTTAGAGCCTGATAAATAATGCAAAAATGACTCACCTGCTGTCCAAAAGGACTTGCTCCTGGTGCTGGAGTGCCTACCATGGGGGACACATTTTGGCCTATAACACCTATATTCCAAAATATAAAATAATTAGTCTTACTTCAGAGCAGTGACAAATACCTCTTTGGTCTTCTATAGTAAGAATTTATACTTTGATATCACTGCTCACAGTTATTTTAAGCAGATGTACAACATTCAAATATCCCCCTCACCCCCAATAAAAAACTTCACAAGTTTCTGAATGAAAAAAAAAAAAAAGCCAACATGACAACTACCAAACACTGATATGTGGTCTGTTGAATTATTTCAATTACAGAAATGCAAAGTGAATAGTTTTTGCTTTTCAGGTTTTTTTCATGTTACTTAGTGATTGCCTGACTGCATCTTTTCATTTATAATATACACCTTTGGCTTGCCAGAATCTTTCTGTGTTCCTTTAAGAAAAGAAATGCTGATCTGCTTTAGCAACATTTAACATTTCCTTGTGTTCAGTTTTGTCAAATATGTTCACAGCGGGATGAAATTCAAGCCTCTACACAAATTCTGTCAGATCTCACTAATATAAAATGCAACTTGCAGGTTAAGCTTCAACAGCCTTAAATACAGAATGATGGATATTTTTTAAATCAATGTCAAAAAAATAAAAGCTGTTTTTCTCAAGTATATTGGGACTTTCCCCTACTGCACAGAGTGCAGCACAATCGTGTCAGTCTTACATACAAAAATGTACAGATCTAAATGAGGGTCATGCAGCTCCTGATATTTTACATACAGATGCTTTGGTCTGAAAAAATTGAAGTTATGTGTGCTGCTTTTCTTTCTCTTTGTGCCACTTCTCGTGTTCATTCATTGGAAAAGCTGCAAACTCATTGTGCTCTTCCCAAGGGCTTAATTTACATGAATTAAGTGCATGATTTCTGTATCAGTGATCAAGGGATGTGCCACTGGGTTTCATACACTAAAGCGTTTTTCGAATGCATTTTCCATTTGATCACAGCTCCTATTTTAAATGCATCTGTACTAAGAGTATGTCAGAAGTTGGGAAAAACACTGGTAGCACAAGCTGTGGAATTATTTTTGGTCCAAAGGGAAGGGGTCTGGAGGAGGACACCCTCCCCTTCCCAGCCTCAGAGCACAGCTTCCCCCTTAGCCTGCTGTGCCCAGTTCAGCACCACTTCACGAGTGCTCCTCCATTGCCAGGCGTTGTTTCTTTGCTAATCCACATCCTGTCAGTTTTAAACACGATCCATCCAGCCCACTGCAGTGGGAAAAGCCCTTCGGAGGGATGCACTGTCCTGGATTCGCCTCCCACACGTTTGGCTGCTGTGTGCTAAGTGCCACTGCACGGCTGCTGTCCTGCTCCCTCTAGGTGCCACCGCAGGGAGCTCCAGCCAGCTGCACGTGTGATCCCGATGGATCTCAAACACCGGGCAAGCAAACAAACCCTCCCCAACTCAAATCATTTACAGACAGATAAAATTCTTAGCAGACCTTCTGATAAACACAGTTGCAAGGGGGTAGGGAGAGGCAAATGAGACCATTTTGTTGACAGCTTGTTTAACTGCTGAACATAGGGATGCACATCTTTTACACAGGCACGAGTTATCAGAGGTAAAAAATGAATCAGTAGCAAACAGGATCAGAGGGCAGATGAATGGTTTTCCCCTTAATGGGGACACGTTAATGGCATTAACATTGGCAGAACATTTGTTTCATTTAGCCTCACTTTTCATCAAAAGCGTGGCAAAAATACAGCAAATGTAGTAGAAATGCTCTCAAAAATCAATTCAAAATTTGGCCACAGAATACTGAATTTACCTTGTCCCTACAGGTTTCCAGACACTGTTCTAGCAGCAAGCTTTAATCTGAACACTGTTTTACAACAACACAATCAGTGTTATTGTTACAATCAGTGCCCCAGTGGCCGAGGAGTCTGACACGACCACACTTATTTCAGTGCAGTCTGACATTAACACATTGAAAAAGACTTTGGTAAGAAATGAGAACAATAAATTTCATTTATAAGCCCACTTCAAATAAGAAAAGGAAGAGTGCAGGGATGCTGTTCAAATGATGTAAGGATATGAACAGGCTGATTTCAGCTTTTCACACTTCTGATAAACTCAAGCACAATCATCAAGGGTTTTTTTGGCTGGAACAAAACTCCTTCTGGAGCAGCACCACGTTTGGTTTCTCCAATATCCTTTCCCTAAGGGTTTCGGGGACGTGCTGCTGTATCAGTGTTTTGCACACCCCTCACATTCAGCAGTGCTGCTGCTCACAAACCAAAGCCACGGCCGGAACGAGCTGCAGAGAACTCCTGTAACAACGGGTTAAACCAAGTACATGACAATGAAATAAAGAGGGAATGAGGATGAGGTTCTTACCGGGTGGTGGGATGCCTGGGATGCCTGGCATACCTGGCGGGAGTTGGTGGGGTGGGGGCACCCCTGGGTGAAGTGGCTGCATGCTGCCCATGCTAACAATGCCATCAACTGGGCCCTGCAAAGGTGGCAGCACCGGTGGATAGCCACTTATCATGCCTTGAAGGACACAACAAATTTCAAACATGCATCAATAACATGCAATATGGTCTACACAGTATGCACAGACATGCACTATCCACACACACACACACACACAAAAAGCACCTTTAGTACAGCAAGACAATACTACAATTAGTATCTTGCAAAAAAGAAAAAAAGAACAAAAACTAAAAATAAATAAATGCTGTAAATATGAAACACTGTACTTTCAATGAATTAGTATTTAGTGTATCTGTACGTTTCTCATGGGGCAATAAATGTTGAATACTCAGATATGTTAACACAAGGAATAAATTCAGCCACAATTAAATGTTACTAATGCAAGCAGTTTTAATACAGCTTAAAGCTCTGCCATCTGCATACAGATTACAAACACAACACTAACTTGCCAGCTCCACAGACAGCCCTGCTCTGTGGGCTAGCTCAGAGGCCACAAAAATAAAACCCCAGACATTTTCCTGCAGTACACATGCAAAATTGATGCACAAAAGCCCTACAACATTCACATACTTGAAACTAACGGCAGTGATGGGTGATTTTTATTAAACCACCTCCAGTAGGAACTAAGGCAGTAACACAAATTTTACACTTGGGTGTGCTGGGCTGCAGTAATTTACACTCATGGCATTAGACTGAAGTGAAAGGACTTAAAAGGAGCACCTGCAGTCCCTCACAGAATTTCACTGTCCATGTCTTCAAGGTGTCTTTATAGGAAAATCAGTGACACTGCAAACACTGTATTGTGCTGCTGCTCAAAAATTTAGTTTTCTGCACGTGAGGGAAGAAAACGGAGAGCTTTTTCTGGCTTCGGCTCAGATTTGCTGCTATCCATGAAGTGAACCTACACAATATAACTGCACTATGCTTGTTAGGCCCTGGAATGTTTAATTTAAATGGATGCATTGCCAGGTAAGCAAGGAAAGGGGTTGGAAAGACAATGAAAAGATGACAGAGGACAGAAGCAAGTCTAGAGAGATGAGGTAAGTAAGAAATGCAAATTTGCTGGGGCTTCTATAGTCTGTTCCAAGAAACCACCAAGTCTTTGCCACACTCCCTGTAATTCATAAAAGGAACTTTCAAAACAGAGATTTCTGGAACGAGACTGGCCAAAAACTCTCTCCAGTTCCGACTGAGAACAGAGTTGTCACAAGCTCAGGGTCTAAAGAGGAGGAGCAGCTCCAAAATAAAAGCTAAACTCATCACTTCCTCAGGAAGTTACAAAAGTGAGAAACCTCTAATCCCAAAAGCTTTACGTGGAGAAAACACCAAGAAAATAAAGAACTAATCTCCCTGGAGCCTTCATTTTCCACAGGACACCTAGACTGACACATTAAATATGCCTTAGGTACCTATTTCAAGTATCTGGAACCTTATCTGTACCTCTTTATTACAGGGAAATCCTTATTTCCAAGGGAGAAAGTAAAAGAAGAAAAACAACAAAAGCCTCCTTGGTGTAAAGGGTTTTCTCAGTGTAGCTACTGCCTGGTACTTCCAGTGCACCCCGAGCTGCTGACAACTTCAGTGCAGTTACATGCACCTCTGAAGCTTTAAAACAAACAAAAAACTCTCCAAGGAATCAAACCCATATTTATCAATCATGGAAGCTTCTTTCTACATTTCCAAATAAAATACTCAACAACTGGTTAATAAAGGTGCCATCAAACCTCCATGAGAAATCAGTTCTTGTAGCTCATTCCAAATAAGAGCAGCCACTTTCTTAACCCACGTATGAGTTGCAAACTTTTATTTTAAACTAGCAAACATGGCCAAACTATTTCCAGCTCCCACAACTACGATTTAGGATGTCTTTGAAATTACTTGTTCTCCTGTTTTTTACCATAACAAAGTAAGATTAAGTAAACTTTAGCAATACCTAAATGCAGAAGACACTAAAGTGCTGCACGCTAAGAGAAACACATCTCAGAAGGCTTCCAGATTTCCTGGACCCGTGGGCCACGAAGAAGTTTTGTGATGGAGAAGCTCTCTGAACTAGAGAAAAGCAATCCAAGGATGGAGGAGGATGTGAGAGGTCCAAACAGAACAAGATACTTCCAAATAGGACTTGTGAAAACCAAAAGATGGAAGACTGTGTTTTTCAAATGGGCCACAAAGTAGAAAGAGTTTAAAAGGATCTGCTCCATCATCTACTTTAAGGAAATATTTCCCAAAGCCACAGTGAAGAGCCTTGAGTGTTGATCTGTTTGAATAAGACGATGGTCTGGAATAGAGGTTTGCTGTCACAGGAAATAAGGTAGCATGTGTAGTTTGCAGAATGCACATTTTTGGAGAAGTTTTAAGGAAGTGTTAATAGCAAGTATTACTGCCCATCAACACCTGCCTCCAAAAACTGGAAAAGTACCTCAGTGCCAAAAACCCAAGAACCAAACCAAGAAAACACAACCACAAGAGGATGGTATTTCTACATATTCTAGATTGAAGTAAATTATTCACAAAAGAGATCAGCACTGGGGAACTCATTTTTCCCCCCCTCCTTTTTCTTATATATGCACAGGTAAGTGTACATACACACACACACAAACATACACCAACTGCAAACAGTTCAGAGGGAAATTACCACAAACAGAGTGAAAAAAAGCCAAAAGAAAAATGCAACTCAGTGTAAACAAATGCTTTGTACCCTGGAGATCATGAACCAACTAAGGAATGTGCCTTCAGTTAAACATCCATGCAGCCTATTTACTGAAAAGGGATTTAGAGACCGTGATGAAAAACGCTTCAGGCTGTCAGCTCGAAATAAGGCCACAGCCTGTGAGATGAGAAAGAAAAAGAAAAATGACAAAAGAATAAATGGAATAATTGGAATGTCTTAAGGGAAAGTTAAAAAGACCCCGAAACTCAAATCAAAACCCTCCAAATACTCGTTTTTATCTACTCAGCGCTATTTTGACCTTGACTGAAGCAATTTATTCTTATTTTAAATAGAAACTGGGGAAAGAAAACAACCTATCAGGTCACACCTAATTAATTTTCTCACCTATGTATAGCTGATTTCCATACAAGATTCTTCAGTGGACTACATTGTCTTGAGATCTGATCCTGAAAATACTTACTCCGAGCATACTCCCTATGAAATCAAGCCGGATTACAACTGGTAACGAGCTCAACACCCAGCAACAGGGACCTCGTGGAAGAGCTCTCCAAGCTCAGCTCTACT
>VYZQ01020335.1:41461-67100 GCA_013400655.1 Mystacornis crossleyi
AGTGAAGAGCCTTGAGTGTTGATCTGTTTGAATAAGACGATGGTCTGGAATAGAGGTTTGCTGTCACAGGAAATAAGGTAGCATGTGTAGTTTGCAGAATGCACATTTTTGGAGAAGTTTTAAGGAAGTGTTAATAGCAAGTATTACTGCCCATCAACACCTGCCTCCAAAAACTGGAAAAGTACCTCAGTGCCAAAAACCCAAGAACCAAACCAAGAAAACACAACCACAAGAGGATGGTATTTCTACATATTCTAGATTGAAGTAAATTATTCACAAAAGAGATCAGCACTGGGGAACTCATTTTTCCCCCCCTCCTTTTTCTTATATATGCACAGGTAAGTGTACATACACACACACACAAACATACACCAACTGCAAACAGTTCAGAGGGAAATTACCACAAACAGAGTGAAAAAAAGCCAAAAGAAAAATGCAACTCAGTGTAAACAAATGCTTTGTACCCTGGAGATCATGAACCAACTAAGGAATGTGCCTTCAGTTAAACATCCATGCAGCCTATTTACTGAAAAGGGATTTAGAGACCGTGATGAAAAACGCTTCAGGCTGTCAGCTCGAAATAAGGCCACAGCCTGTGAGATGAGAAAGAAAAAGAAAAATGACAAAAGAATAAATGGAATAATTGGAATGTCTTAAGGGAAAGTTAAAAAGACCCCGAAACTCAAATCAAAACCCTCCAAATACTCGTTTTTATCTACTCAGCACTATTTTGACCTTGACTGAAGCAATTTATTCTTATTTTAAATAGAAACTGGGGAAAGAAAACAACCTATCAGGTCACACCTAATTAATTTTCTCACCTATGTATAGCTGATTTCCATACAAGATTCTTCAGTGGACTACATTGTCTTGAGATCTGATCCTGAAAATACTTACTCCGAGCATACTCCCTATGAAATCAAGCCGGATTACAACTGGTAACGAGCTCAACACCCAGCAACAGGGACCTCGTGGAAGAGTTCTCCAAGCTCAGTTCTATTCTGAAAAATAACCTGATAAAACCAGCAATGTTGTCATTTTGTCTTTGTTTCTGCAATGGCTCTAGATCCTGGTCTGCTCTGCTTACCAGTGCCTAAGAGGCAATTCTACAAAGCTTTTGCTTGGATTTAAAATCTGGGTTAGACTCCGTTGGCCTCTCCCCTCCCTGACAGTAAAGCCCCCAGCAATCTCCCTCCTGCTTTACCGCTGCCACAGATGCTGCATGCACTAGAAGACTGCTTAGCTGCCGCCCTCCTGCCGCAGCAGGGCTAAAGCTGAACTCTGCAAGGCAGAGCGAATAAACACAACTGCACACCAACAGAACAGGAGCACTGCAAGGAGGACCCTGCTTCCCTGCATCCTCCACAGGCTACTCTCCACTGGAGCAAGTAACGCTGGACACCAGGCCACCGCTGCACTAGGTACGGTCATCATGAAGAAGGACTGAAGAGTTTGAGCTTTTGCTTCCAACGTGACCCAAGAGAGTGTTCAGAGTTATGAAGGGGATTGATAAAGTGGATGAGGAAAAAATGGTCATAGCTCCTACGTTTTACCTGCAACGGGTGTCAACTGCTGATTGAGCATTCCCATTGGTGTTGGTGGCGGCACCACCCCCATAAGAGCCCCGACAGGAGTGCCTGCCCGGGGGGAGGAATTCTGCTGCTGTGCTGCTCGCTCTCTCTCCTGCTGCTCAGCAACTTTAGCTGCCCGCTCTGTAAAAGTATTTTAGATTTTCAGTTCTGTTTTGTAACCCAGAATTTCAAAATATTATCTGTTCATTAAAAAGGACTAGTCAGACACTGGCATAGTTTAGTCAAATATAAAGTAGAACAGATGAATCTTTTTTATACAGCATATGATTTGGTTTCATGTGGCTGCAGCTAAGACTTTTAGAGANATTGTGCTGCTCACTGGAGGTCATGTGTGTCCTTTGTACGATGAATCTGGTCATTATCTCAATCAAGTCTCTCACTGTGACTGCAAGAACAAAAGATCTACTGCAGGGTAATCTGACCCGAGGACAATTTTATATTAAGGGAAGGGCAAAGGGTCATGGGAAGAAGAAAGAAAAAAAACAAAACCCAAACAAACAAAAAAGGAGATATACTGAATGCCCACTCCAGGTGCTTTGGGGGTGTGCAAGTTCCTGCTTTGTTTACTCTGAACGTTGTGTCTGACTGGCACAAGGAGGAACAAGGAAGAACAAATGGACGCAGGACACATCCCCAGCAATTTTTAACAACAGTGTATGCAGGGCTATGAGATCTCCTGCAGTTGGTGAAAGACGGAAACTGCCACTAAACCAGCAATGAAGGTCCTCTGTCAAACGAAGGCTAAGAAGAAGTTCATCAAGGAGATCAGGTTATGCATCCTGCCAGTGTTACTCTCTTCCTCTAGGACATGACTTTGAACATCTAAAACACTTTTGACTCCTCTAGAACCTGTTTGTGCAGCTTCTAGCACTACTTCCACACACTCAAAGACCAGTTTCATTTCCAAAGGCACTTCCTTCCTTCTTCCCACTTCTGCAATTTCAGGGAGTGATGACGACGCAGAGAAACTCCTACATTTAACACAGGCAACTTAGATGTGATTGAGCACAAATACACAAGATACTTAAAGGTAGATCCTGAAGTGGAAAAGTGAGACAATCTTCTCCAGAGCACAGCAAGCACTTGGGGCAAAGATGAAGCAGTTGTTCTGACTCTCACCTACTTTTGGCCAGCTAAAAAAAAAAATATGGTCAGACAAATGCATAAGAGACACTCTGATGAATGAGAAATTACTGTTAAGTGTTCAGCTTTATCAGACTTCAGAGTGCTGAGGTTTGAAGAAGGCCCTGACATAGGACAGTACTTAAGCTTTACCTAGCCTCTATCCATGCCCTGACTGCCACAGAACTAACTGGAGTAACACTGCCAAAGGGAACTGCAGGAGGGATCTGAAAGTTCAGCCTAGAGCATTCACCCTAATTCTCAGTACTAAACCCAAATTCCATAGGCCAGGACTTGAGATCATTCAAACATTTCCAACACATCTGAAGAGACAGGAAAAAGAGACCCTCTGCTTTGAACAGAGTTTTTCCTTAAAACAGGCCTTTCCCTCAATCCCATGCATTCTTTTATTTTACTTTATTTAGCCATGCAGGCACTTCCAACACACTTCTTCCTTACTCAGCTATTGCTAAAAAACCAACTAATATCCTGCACATAAACCAAACTAAATTTTCAGTGGGTCAAAACAGATCTAAAATGTAAACTACTTCTCACCAGAAAATGGAAGGGTCCTTTTTCACTGAGGGGTCAAACCATGCCCACTCCCTGCTCCCTGCTCCACACCCCCACCAGGGAACACATGAATTTTGACTCCTCACAGTGGAAGGAATGGAGTTTCTCTCCTTTCACATATGGTAAACAAACACAGTTTGGACACTTTGTTACCCCATCCCAAGCCCTCAAAACAAAGCAAAAGTAAGTCTAGTTTGGGGTAGACACCAAGCCAGAGAGCTCAAACCCCAAAAGCTTTGGAAAATTTTAATTGAGAAGGAAGATTAAAATGGTAGCACACAGACAATCATTAACATGGTGGACAAACAGAGCCTTCCTGCAGAAGGGCAGGACTTGAAGCTGCTCTAAGCAAGGAAGCAGCGACATGCCAGCCATCCTCGTGCTGAGGGATGAGGCTGTAAGGAGGGATCAGCCAATAAAAAGATCATACATGCACCTAGAAGGGTGTAAAAGGAAACAACTGGAGAACAAAGGCAGGCCCCAGTACTCTCACAGAGAAGGAGCGTTACCGTTTCCCTTCGCAGCCTTGGCAAAGCGAGCTCGCACAGAGCAAAGGGAGCTGTGTTATCCTCCAGAACTGCAAAGAGCTGCTACTGAAAATTCAGAAAGGACTGAGGTGGCTGAGAGTGGACAGTGACAGCATGCAACCTTCCAGCCTCAAGAGCAAAGCTGCCTTTAAGTTATGAGTGTGCGGAAAACCTATCAAATCTCATTTTCAAAGTTATAACTTAATTGGGTCATAACTTTCCAGGGTGTTGAAACGTTCCTATCCAAAGGAGCATTTTCTGTCAATGAAAGTGCATCAGTACAGTAGTTAATAGTGTTGATGTGCTATTAATTAGAGAAATAACTACAGATGTTAAATCCATGTATTTGCTTGGGTAAGGGCTGGCTGTTAAAGATCAGCTGTATTTTATTTTAATCAAATGAAAGTTAAAATACAATGACTGTTTATCAGAAGGGAGGGAAGGAATGGAAGGAAAGGAGGGAGGGAAGAAAAGGAGGGAGGCAAAGAAAGGAAAGGAGGGAAGGAATCGAGGAAAAGAAGGGAGGAAACGGACGAAAGTTATGTCTAAAGTATCTCATGATTATGAAATATTCCTAGGCTTACTTCAGGATATGAAATCTCTCAAACTCAGTTACAACAGTTGATTACTACTGTACTGAACAATAAGTCATATTTACAGTACAGTACAAAGCCTCTTAGGACTCTAAGTACTGTTAATAATGAACTTTTCCCCACTCCCCTATAAGCCTTTCTTACCTGCTGCTACAGCTCTCAAGAGCTTCTGGTCCAAAATTCCCCTCAGTCCTTCTTTAAGGAAACATTCACAAAATATTTTTCCAACTGACTTCTAGCCCAGGGGCTTCATGCCCCTTCACTTCTAATTTGTCCCATTTTCTTGGTCTTTGTTAATTTGGTTATTTGTGGCAAAGACATTTAAATTATCAGTTGTGCTCTACATAACTGAAACACGCTCTTTGCTCCTCTTCAGTGATCTCTCAATATGAACTTCTCTTTAAGGTACGTCCAGAACACAAACATAAATATTTCCTTTTATTAAACCTGCCATCTGAACAACAGAAAGTGCTGAGAAAGAAAAAAAGGCAGAAAAGAATTCAGCATCTCAGCTTTTACTTACCTTCATATTCTGCTTTCTTTGTTGCTTCCAAGTTTCTCCATTCAGTTCCTACAAGTCTGCTGAGCTCTCCAAAGGAGTAGTCTGGGTGCTGAGCTTTAATCACAGCTCTCATCTCGCTGCTAAACAAGATGTACCCACTCATGTTGATCTTCCTTTTTGATCCCTCCTTCTTGGTGCTGCCCTTAACAGACTTGGGAGTGGACTGTGAGAAAAAGCAGTTATGACCACAAGTGTACAAAAGAGGAGGCCAGAAGAGAACAAAAGGAATTGTGTTACATCACAGACTCCATCCATCGAGCTGTTCAGAGACGTTGCCAACACAAGTGGAGTAAAACACTTTATTTGCCATCGCACATTTGAGGAAAATGCTTCCCCACTTCCTCCTCGGCCTTTGCAACCCCTACTCTCCCTCATTCGACTTTCTAAATGCTATTTTGCCTCCAGACTTTCCTTTCTCTCCAGTGTTCACTTCTCCTTACATAAGTAGCCATTTCCCTCTGAAAAACCAAAGCTCAGTTTATTGTTGATCACTGTTTACCTGCACAAGAGGTTCACATCATGTTCTTATGTTGATGAGTAACAAAAATCCTGCTCCTTTGCTTTTCCTACAATGGATGCTCCTGGTGAGAGCTCCTTGATGTTTCCAGCCATCAAAAAATTAATCTATTCTGACATCTCTATACTGAGACACCACAGCTGGAATCCCTTTTTTCACCGTCCTTCCACCTGTATTTGTCACAGGAGACCATAATTTATCCATAGTCTGAACAATAAGACCCACAAATGTATCATCACATCAAAACCCTCAAACCCCTCAATTTCTCATACCCTACATGCTACAAATCTGTCACATCTTGAAAAGTGCCATTGTTTCCAAATACCTGGTGGAGGCAAAAAAAGAAACAAAAATATATTCAACTGTTCCCTTCCTCTCCTGAAATTCTGACCGTGTTACTACCTCCTTCTACTTGCTGCCTTGACCCCACAGTTCAACCCTCTTCTCCCAGCTAAAAACAAAGTTTTAGGGATACCAAGATGCTCATCAATTTAAGCAAGATGAACTGAGGCCCACTTGAATGTGATTCTAAACTTCGCTGTACTAACTTGCAAAGTTTTCATTATGAACCTAAAGACAACTTGTGTGGAGGAAGTGAAGGAAACTCCCCACAGGTTCTGGGATGATACACAGGGCACATGCAATTCCATCCTGGCTTCCTGGACAAGCCCACACTGGCAGATGGAGAGTTCTCAAATTAAAAATAGGGAAATCTAATTATGTATTTGGCCTCTGATACATCTGTAAACAGAGAGCTACAAGTTCACCAGCTGTTCCAGCCTTTATAGCTCTTGCACCACTTTGGGTAACAGCAATCTAATGTAAAAGCCTCCCCAACAGTTTGGAAGGGCAAACAGGACTTGGAGAAACATAACAATTCCAAATTTGGCTCTTGCCTTCTCTGTTATTTTACATCTCCCATACACACATTTTCAAATGAACAGTCTTTCCCACTGGAGTCAGAAGACTGCATATTTAGTTTCAGACTCGTTGAAAGAAAACCAGCATCCCCTTTTATGCCTTTTCTCAGCCATTTCTCAGACATATTGCTGAAGCAAAGAATGAAGCTGCACATCTCTTTTTTAGGTGCTTTGACTCCATGCACAGCAAACTGCAGCAGGAAAGCATCCCCCACCTATCTGCCAAGCCCCACAATACCACACATTCACTTGTCTTGTCTCCTCTTAACCTTAGGGGTTGTAAGAGCCTCTTTGTTGGCAGAAGAAATAAAAAGTTTAAAAGTTCTGGGGTTTAATAGTTGCTAGATAAAATTCTATTTCTACTGGAATACTCTTCAAGAGTTTTCATGCTGCTTATAAAATTCAGCATGTTTAAAGAGCAGTGAGGAACCTTGCAATGGAAGATGCACTTTTCTGCATTTTCCACGTGGCAAAACATCACTTAAACCAGGCAGAAGCTTTCAACTTCAGCAACTCTTCCATGACATCCAAAGACATTTCTACCCTGGGGTCACATCCTTGCAAGGTAATGCAGCAGAAATCCACATTTCTGGTCACAGAAGTGTCTGAAACTCCCACCTGTTCCCAGCAGATCATTCCCATTGCCTCTGTAAGACTGGCATTAGCTGGGATGTGGGAGTGTGGTGACACAGACAAAGGATTTAATCCAGTTGCAAACACACTTCTTTGGTTAGTTGAATTTCCTGATAAATCAGTTCCTCACTCCACACTCAGTTACATAAATTCTAGGGCTTGAGTAAGAAAGTTTATATTTGAATTTTATATAAAGAACTGATACTTCTGAACAAGTGTCACAGAAAACCTTATTACTAGAAATAACACTATATATAAAATACTAGAAATAACACTATATATAAAAATGTACCCTGGGTTTTCTTCTGNGTGTCTGAAACTCCCACCTGGTTCCCAGCAGATCATTCCCATTGCCTCTGTAAGACTGGCATTAGCTGGGATGTGGGAGTGTGGTGACACAGACAAAGGATTTAATCCAGTTGCAAACACACTTCTTTGGTTAGTTGAATTTCCTGATAAATCAGTTCCTCACTTCACACTCAGTTACATAAATTCCAGGGCTTGAGTAAGAAAGTTTATATTTGAATTTTATATAAAGAACTGATACTTCTGAACAAGTGTCACAGAAAACCTTATTACTAGAAATAACACTATATATAAAATACTAGAAATAACACTATATATAAAAATGTACCCTGGGTTTTCTTCTGCTAAATGATTTCCTTTAAAAATATTTTAATGGAATTAAACACTATCACCTGGATATCATATTGGATATGCCAAAACTGTTCTGTGTAGTTTATTCCATACACTCATAAAATGAAGTATAAATCCTTTGTGTGTATATGATAAAACGTTACTGTTTCTTTCATTTTAAGTGGGAAAAGAATGTGAAATACAAAGGTTTAAGGGTTCCTAAAGGAAAATCCTTACCTGTGGTGGAGTATAAGGCATTATATCCAAATCACTGGCTAAGGGGGCCTGAAGCTGAGGCATCGAAGGTGTTTCAGTCATATCACCTTCCTCTTCTCCCATCTCTTCCATGTCCTCATCACCTCCTTCCAACTCAGCAAATTTCGCTTCCAGCTGCTGAATCTTCTTTTCCAGTAGAGGAGATGGTTCTTTCTGAGGAACTATGGGTTTTCTGGAAGGTGGAGGAGGAAGACAAAAAGCAGCTGAGAACACACTCATACCTTACAGGAGAAAGAACATATTTCTGAAGAGAAAATCAACTTTTTTTCATTTATGACTGGACAATATAGAAACAATGGTGACTTGAGGCATGCCTGTGTTTCCTCTCAGAACCCTGAGCAGAACTAATGTTGTGTCTATGGCCAGTGCTTCATTTCAGACACTTGTTAGAAGGGGATTTCAATACAAAAACTTAATTTCTGGAATAGGAGGCAGTTAACACCACATCTTCCTTAGATTTCACATTTTACTTAAGTTAGAACTTAATATTTTTATTTTATTAATATGAATGTTCATCAAAAGATTTTCATTACTCCTAATGAGGACTGAAGTATTTTCACAATATCCAAGAGAATGTACCAATCTGATAATGTAACGAGTTTTCCTCAAGTCAGGGGAAGAAAAAGAAAACATCCATTGGTATTAAGACCATAAAAAGACTCATGCTATCTGGACCTCTTCCCAAGAGTGTGGTCAGCTGAAATTACACCTCTGACTTCTGCAGATGTCCTGGCTCAGGCTGGGATGGGGTTAATCCCCTGCAGAGCAGCCAGTTTTGGATCTGTGAGATGACAGTGTGGGTAACACATCCTGTTGGAGACACATCATCAAGGCCTTTCCTTTTCCCCACTCTGTGCCCCAGCAGGCTGGGGCTGGGCAGTGATTTGGGAGGGGAGACAACCAGGATAGCTAAGCCTGCCCAGCCAAGGAGATATTCCATACTGTGGGACACCGTGCTCAGCAGTAAAAGCTGGGGGAAGGAGGAGGACAGGGGCACATTCAGGGTTATGGCATTGGCCTTTCCAAGTAACCACTACATGTGCCAAGGCCCTGCTTTCCGGGAAACAGCTAAACATCTGTCTGCTGATGGAAAGAGGGGAATTAATTCCTTATTTTGCTTTGTTTGTGCATGTAGCTTTGCTTCACTTCTCCAAGAGTCTTTAACTTGAGCCAGGAGTTCTTCTTCCTTCTGCCCTTTAGATTCTCTCTCCTATTCCACTGTGGGGCAGTGACCAAGAGGCTGGGTGGGGGCTTAGCTGACAGTCCACCACAATCCAGAAGAGTGCTCATGTGACCCCCTCATTCCCCTCACATTTTTACCTAAAATAGTATATTTCATCATCTACAACTTTCGCAGAGAGTGAAAACCTCTTCAAGCCTTTGAACTTCTTCATTTGTTTGTCGCTTTCGTTGTAGCGGCTCTCGCAAAGAAAAACATCGTTTTCGGAGATTTCTGTTGGTCTGCAGGAGAGGAAGTCTTTGAATGACAGAACGACACACTTTCCTGCAGAAATGAAAGAGCTGGGTAAGAAGGCAGCCTCGCTTGCAGGGTTTTTGTTAAAAGTGTGGAAAGTCCTTTTTTTTTTGCCTGTCTCGTAAGTCTGGAAGATTCCTGGCATTTGGCGCAACTACGGAAAATACATCAATTGATACTCCAATCAAATAATGCCACTCACAAGAAACCTACAGCGACTTAGTGCAGCTTTTGGGTTTTTTTAAAGAACTAGAGAACCCACAAAATAACAAACCCCCATGATCGCTGTCAGTTACTGTATTTATCACAGCATCATAACTCCAAAACAAAGCACACAGCCATCATCTTTCGCAACAAATCAAGTTTCAACCTCCTACTCCCCCTTTCAACTCTCCAGGTAATACGTATGGGAGCAATTACATTAATAAGCAAGAATAATGGATTTTTCTGTTCTCTGGCTGCAAACAATGTTCACTTTTGTATCATACATGTAATTCCCTTATTGTAGAAAAGCTTCCTTAAAGTGAAAATTCTCACCATAGGTCCCACAGGCAGGAACGCGTATTAGAAACTCACTGAGTAATCTCTCTTCCCTCCCTCAGTGAGAAAGACAAACTTGGAATCAAGCCTACACGTAGCCTTCAATCACTTCAGATTGTGTAGGAAAAGAAAATGTCCACCAGATTTAAAGTTGTTAATAATTACCCAAAATGCAAGTCATGGGACAGGTCTCCTCCAAGTTACTCAAAAACACCTCCTTCTTGTAGAACATTTTAGTTGGCTCATGTTCAGTTTCCTCAGGATGTATAAAGATTGGACCAAAGAAATAGGCAGCTCCATCTCGCACCCACATCTTCTCAATTCTGGGAAGAAACCAAACCAGCAACATAAACGCAAAGCCACTGCTCCCAAACGAGGCAGCAGGATGTTCAGGAAGACCATCAGTGGAAAATGAGTACAGAACAGCCAATTCCAGCTGTACAAATGGACCAGGTTTTAATTAAGCAGCTAAACTTCCACCTCAATCTAGCAAGAGCTTGTCGCACTTCACTCACATTTTTTCCCATCCTCTTTTATACTTTTTTGCAACCAGCCCCTCTTCTATGCAAGTTATTTTTACAGCCACAAACTGCAAACAAAGAAGCTGCCCCTACCTTCCTACTCGAGGCCGCACCAGCCCGTGTGATTTTATGAAGACACAATCCCCAACCTTCAGCCACATGTCATTGTAGCAGAGCTGTTCAAAGTAATGGCAACCAGGTTCTCCATTGGACATTTCTACTGGAACATCTTCTTTGTCCTGCAGAAGAAAAAGCATTTAGAAAGGCATGAAAGGAGGAAAACCAAGCACAGAAATCAAGAGATGCCAGGTACCAGTAAAAGGCTTTGCTCTATCTTTCTGTTAACAGTAGTAGGTAAGCACTAAGCAGAGATGTACGTGCTAAAATTTCCTGAATTAAAATTGCAGAGCCAAAGATGCCCTCCATGTCTGTCACATGCTTTCCTATTTCACAAAGCTCCAATTTTGCCAGAATAGTAATTTACAGGTCCTTTTTTGTTCTGCTGCTTCAAAGTTAACCGGCCAAGCCAAGCCTTGTCAGCTTTGATGGTTGAAAGCACAGTAATGTGCTTAGGAAGCCAGAACTGAATGTATGGCCAAGCTGACAGACACAAAAATACAATGGTTCAACTCTCTTAGACAATAATAGGAGCACCTCATGTATTGCTGGCAAATTCATACCATCTGCCCTATTTAATTTCTTACTTTTTAGTAAAAACTCAAATTATGCCTCATTTCATCTTTCAAGCCTGGCATTCCAGAAAGCCAAGGAAACACAGATTTGTCTCCCAAGGCGTGGAAGGAAAAGATCCTACAAGTTTCATTCTCTCAGGACAGTTAATTCCATCTTTGGTCACGATGTGAATAAATACATTAATATACACTAGGTGTCTGACAAAAGCTGACAATGGATGTGCTGGGTACTGTGTTTTCAGGTTTTCTTAGAAAATGCACAGTGGATTTTTCTTGGGTTTTTAGTGATTTATGATATTCTACGATTTCCTTATTTTTTATGGGTCTAAATTTATTCCAGATACAACTTAAATTCAACTTATTTAAATACATTTACCTAAATTTATTTATTTTCCTACTCTAGGTACAATAAATGAACGATTTTATCCACTATGCTGGACAGAAATATTCTTAAGCATTTTGACAATAAACTACTTAGTTATCAACCACAAACAACAGAATATTATGTATTACTTACTGCTGCCTAGCTACTGACTGTTTTACTGAAATGCTACACAATAAAGCATTTCAGCACTGCCATGAACTAAAATTAGACTTTTAGTTCTACTGATTCTTTAGGCTGAGGGCAGGCTTTACAGTAAAAGTGCAATTTTCTGGAGTGGTAAAAACCTCGACCAACCCCATCACATGATCACAAGAAAGAGGCTTGTAAGAAATACATACACAATTTATTATTATCTGTTATGTCTATTTATATTTTGTCTGTGTTTATTTACAAATGTCTATAATACCATTTACAACAGAAATATTATATTCATTTATATTTTATGGTGTCTGGATGTGGTGAGACCCAAGCCACGAGGGCTAATATTTTGTCATTCTCTATCTGTCAAATACAATCAACGTTCCCCTTGCATACCTTTTCAAGATGAAGGATACTTTCTCCCACCTTACTGTCCTCCAGTGTCTCACTGTGTTTCTCCTCATCTACTTTGTCTGTATTGGCAAACACAGAAGCAACTCTGACCACAGGCAGGGGCACATCTCGTGGGACAAATCTGACAGAGCTCACAGGCATAGTCCACAGTTTAATCTTTTTAAAAGACTTTGTCTTCGCAGAATAGCGCGACTCGCACACGTAGACATCCTCATCTCTGAAGCTTTCAGGACACAATTTAAAATATTCCTGCAGATTGGAGAAAAAAAATGAAATATTTCAGCAATACCACACCCCACAGACACAGAGTGAACTCCCCCTCATGGCTTCAGTTTTTCCTATGCTTTTGTCAAAAGCCTTTTTGGTGAGTTCTCTTCTTCCAGTTTGACATCCAAGTTTTACTAAGAATAACAGGAATTATTCTTTACTAAGAATAACAAGGAATCCCACCCTTGGAGAAGGAGCTAATTCAGTACAGGTTGGTGTGTGAGAAAGGCTTTATTCATTTACCAAACCAGGGCATTAACAAGTACAAGCCCTGAAGCCAGAAATCACCTTCACAAGATTTCTGAGCTTTGACTTGGGAAAAGGACACACTCACCAAGTTGGGGATGATCATAAACACAAATCAACCAGCACAGGGAAACTTCACATATCTCAGGATGCAAAGGAAAATACAAACAGCCCACAGAAGCACGTCCTGTTTTATTTAGGTATTAGTGGAATGTGTCTCTGTTAGAGTGCCTACAGCTCTACAGGAAACAGCAGAAAGCATTACTTGTTTTATAAATTACTCCAAATCGTCTCTCACCTTGACAAACATGACCACACATTTGCCTAAAATTTTGCTAACAGGAACTTTATTGTAATAATCGCTTTTAAAAACTTCTTTCTCCAGGAATTTTCGTGTTGCAAGATGAAAAGTTTCATTTGGTCGATAAAACCAGCAGCCATAGAGCCATTTCTCTCCTTTTATAATGGAAAACAACAAAAAAAGGGAAGGGGGAGAGAAAGAAAAAAAATGTAAAATGACATTCTCCAGTGCATGAGCCAAGTAAGAACAGTTAGAGACTGACTGATTAATCAAATAGCCATGTAGTCATTTATACTGAGAGCAATCTGCTTTTAAACAGGGCAATATTCATTAAACTTTTCAGGAAAGTAAAACAAGGTTGTTTAAAAAGCCTGCCAATTGTTATTTCTCTCGTTAAGCCTGACTCAGCAAAATGAAGGAGAAATTCATTCTTATTTATAGATCTTGACTTTCAGGCCTTGAAATGGCTTCAAAGTCCACACAATAATCACCTGATTATTTAAAGAACCTCAGGTAACTGTTTTTAAGAACTGTTTTTTTCACTTTATGCTGTGACAAACTCAAATTGATAACAACGATTTATAAAGAGGTTACAAATATGTACTATTTTTCTAAATCAAAGGAAACCTGTACCCAGCTTTGGTTCAGATTTCTCAGCACAGAAAAACAGGGTTCTTCTGCACCTAAATTACAAGGAGTCCATCCCACTCAGAATCCCATCCCTGCAAGGCTTACAATTTGACGGTAGGTAGAAATGAACAAAAAAAGAGCACATGCTGTTCCAGAATTTTCTATTTGTAACATCTTTTAGAAAAAAGCAACTCAGAAACAAACAAACAAAAAATACTCACTGGTCCAAACAGTTCTGCAAATAAAATAAGTAACATCTACACAGGAAAAAAAATTAAATTGGAAGCTTAAGTAATAAGATTAAGTTTCACCCTACTGATTTCCTGCAGTAAGGACATCCTTACCAGCTGAATCTTCCCACAGCCTCTCAATGCAGACAATGTGAGGCTGCAAGTTGGCCTCTGCAGGCTCCACATACACATAATCTCCCACATGGTACATGCTGTTCTTGAAGCTGCAGTCCTGGCTGTAGGTCCGATGCAAACTGGACAGCCCAGCTGATCCAGAGGAATCTTCACTCTTTTCAGCTTCTTATTTCAAGAAAGGAAAAACAGATGTTAGTAATGTCACATTTCCATATTAGCCAAGATGCCTGATGTCAGTGCCTCACCCTGAGCCTGGAGTAACCAGACTTTACTGCTGCTGACATCTATGAGGGAAGATGAACCATGTTAGAAAGATAATTCAAGGACAAAATTGCCAACAGCTCTGCTCCTCTCTGTGGAAAGGTGCAATTGGAGAACTTATTTATTCCTTTAAACATGGTGCACGATGGAGCATGGACAGAAACAGCCAGAAACTGTGAAATAAAGGACCTTCAGGGCAGGCTTCATGCACTACAAAATAGTGCAAGCCCACTCCTCTGCACACGCGCAGTAGCCAAGTAAAAACACAAAAGCCTCAGCAGACCTAAGCCCTTCAGCAGTGTTAAAAGCATGGTCATAGACAACACCGTCGGTATTTGTCAAAAAGAAAATGACTAAAAGCTCAATAGGAATATTCATTGCTATATTTATTATCAGCAGACAGCTCAAGTAAAAAACTACTGTTTTTTTTATAAAATCCTTGAAATAATATTGGTACCCCAATGAATTCTGATTAAAGCGTTCACATAGGGTTAATATCTACCTACATTCCTTTCTCAAAAGCCCTCTGGCCTGGCTGATAAGGCTCAAAATAAAATAAATGTCTCATAACCTGGAAATAAAAGACTGAGGGACAAGCAGACTACTGAGGTCCTTCCAGCAGGCAAAGCTGCAGCAATACCTCATATGTGTGGGTACATTTTTCATTTAGTACATTCAGAATTAATGAAAAAATGTAGCTACCTCTCTTCTCCTCCTCCCTTTTAAGCTTGTCTTCCTCTATTTCTTTGGGCAGCTTTTCCTTCTTTTCCTTTTCTACATCATTGTGAAGGTGCTTGGTGGTGTAGCTGAGAGCAGGTGACAGCAGAATCTCTCCATTTTTACACAGCTCATCTCGAATTTTAATGAAGAACTGCTGAAGTTCCACCGCATCCTCGTAGATCTCCGAATCAGTCCTGTACAAAACATGAGCAACAGGGTAAAAACACAGTTTGTGCAGGGTCCAACAGGAGCCTAAACACACCCATCAATCACCATTCTGTGTGATCAATTGAAACTTCACTCTGCCAGGAGATTTCTGTGTTTACTCATAAGCAGCAGGAGAGACTGTCTTGAAGCCATGAAGCACGAAGTGATGCTTCACCTGCTAGTCCACTGTCAGTTTGCATTACAGTTTACCCAAAACTGTATTTTTGGATACAGCAGTCCTGCAATGCCAGGAAAATCAAAGGTAACTAGCTGTGACCAAGGCTACTTGTCACCAGACCTCTACAATCTGGTAACTTCTGAAAACTTGACTATTAACAGTACTATTAACAAAACTGACTTATTTTAATTATCCATACTCCTTTTAGTAGATGTTTTGAGGTAATTTTTTACCTCTTCTCCTTCACAGTCAAGCTCTCACCTGCACACTCCCAAAAAAGCTATGGAATTCACATGAAACACTACAAGAAGTTGCAAGTGTTCATAGTTTTTGCACAGGGTTACAACAACTCATGCAAGTGTGATTGCTCCAAAAGAGTAATTCATTATTTGAGTTAGTGAACAACTCTCTTCATTTTTTCAGTTTGAAAGTCAGCAGGAACCTGTTTTTCATAAGGCGTTCCTTTGGATGATTATTGTCAAAATTATCTCTTGGCAGAAAACTAATTTCTTCCCTGTTTTCAAACGAATGTAAACATATGAACTATTTCCCTAAAGACCTGATAGAGCTTTTGAGATTTAGTTTCCCAAACACCCATATCAAAGAAAGCAAACACCTTAAAAATACTTCAGCCTAACATTAAATGCAAAACTCACGATGAAGGATATCTGAAAAATAAGGGTTTGCTCACCTGTTCATTCTCCGTGCCCTCTCCAGTACCTCAAACATATTCTCCTGGAACAAATCCAATCGTCTATAGCGATTGTTTTCAACATTTTTTCGGATAATATCAAAAGTCAGAGGAGGTTTATTTGGGAAGTTGGGATCAACAGCAGGAATCTCAGCTAAGGAGTCGCTGTAGCATCTGCCCTCATCATCCTGGTGGCTCATAACAGACACAAAGAGGTTATGGATAAGTTCCTGAATCAGCAAAGTGACATTGGGCACATGAGAATCCTCATCTCCCTCTATTTCTCTCCGAGTTTCAAGCAGAACTTTATGCAGGACCAGGGCGTCCTTATAAATCAAAGATTCCGGCTCGTTGTATGTGCAAGCGTTATTGAACATCATGACAAAGTCCTCCACCATGGAGTCGATATCCTGGTACTTATTTGCCATCATATGGCTTCTGATCTTCTCCATGTCCACGGGCTTCTTGATGGTGACGTAGTAGTCGGGGAGCTCGGAGCGGGACGGCAGCCGCAGGAAGATCGCGCTCAGCCGCCGGCCGCGCTTGTCCGTGTAGTTCTTCACGGCCTCGTACACCTCGTTCAGCTTCTGCTGCATTGGAGTCATGTACTTGGACTTTTTAGGAGAAATGCCACTTTTCCTACCTAAGATGACAAAAACAAAAAAGAAGTTAAAATTACAAAGCTGAGAACTCGCACATTTCTTTGTCCATTTCCAAAGGAAACTGGAGAATTGCTCGTGGAAGAACCACTTCATGGTGTGAGCAGAGGCCTCACAACACGGAGCCCATTCCAGGCTGCAGCTTCCCTTAGTTTTCATAACTGTATGAATTTTTTTTTAATGTTCTTTTTGGCAAACACAGAATAAATTGCTCCATGCTTCACCTGGCAAAGGTCTCCTCAGGCTTCAGCGTGGAAAACACCTTTCCTACCTAACATCATTAACAAACTCCTCTAAACTCATTTCAGTCTTACAGCTCTACATGAATTTCTCTCTGCAGCTGTTAAAAATCCAGTCATCATAGGGGTTTTGTTATCACTAATATTAAGTATTCAAAATACTATCAGATTTCTTTAGGACATGTTTATGCCAAATTAGAAAGGATTATTACAAGTACAATGTAAATTTAAGCCTCCCATGGGATTATCAGCTTGACTTTTGATTAACTCAAGATCTCTGTTATTGCACTGCACAGACTCTACCTGAGAGTTGTCTACACCTGTACTTTACCTAAGAGCTACACATTTAATTTGCAAGAGCGTCTGCAGTTATTTTCTTTACGACTTTTTGTGCAATTTTATTCTCCTCAGTTTGCTCAGTTCTGAACACATATTAAGAGAACACAATATTTGAGCAGTAGCAAGTTTGTAAGGGCAACATCTCTAGGAACAGACGTGAGAAACCTCACTCCCAAGTTTTTCATAGCTTTCAATAATCTGTCAAACCAAGTTCACTTTTCTTTTTTTTATCATTCTGTGAAAATTCCAGACATTTAACCAGGGAAATTAGAAATTTGCTCAATTTGAGAAGCCCCTCACTTGACTGGGCACATAGTGCACCATCTACCATTTGGATAACACTACATGACTAAATTTCACTCATTCCACCCACTTCCAAGGTTTTTTCCTTCACTCTAAGTTACTTTTCTTAGAAAACACTATATGCAACAAGTTAATTCTATTGTACAATATAGACATGGCACTGCTGTCAAGATTTTGAAAATATAATTCTACTTTCCTTGTCAGTGTTAACAACTGTGTAGAACACGTCTATTCTGAAAGGAAGATCTGTTTATCTGTACTGTGTTTTAAGGACTGAAATGAGAAGGCAATGCACAAGGTTGTCTTACTTAGCTTTAGTTTAGGGGATGCAACATCATCATCTTCAGCCAAGGGTCCCAGCTCTTTCCTTTTTTCTTTTAGGATCTTTTCCAGCATATGGGCATCATTGTACACCTATTAATCAGTACAGTAATCAAAATCCAACCAAAACAAGGTTTACTGTGGTTAGACTAGTTTAGAACTAGAAACACTTAAATGTTAGTTTGGAAAAGCTGAAAGCAAAACTGAGTAATTTATTTAAGGTGTACGTTTGAGAAATAAGCCTTTCTTTTTAACTGACTTAGAAAAGCAGAACTGATGACACCATCTAAACCAGGGAGCTACAAATGTTGAAGAAATTATCCAATTAAGCTGCATTTCTACTCCAAAGACTACAAAACGGCAAGGGACAGCTGTGTTATCCACTTCCTCATCAAACCCTTCTGCTGAGCAATGAAAGATCCCTTGAACCACTGATTCCATCACGGTCCAAAGGACTAGAACAGTCCTGGGTCTTCAAGTCCAGTCCTGGTGATGAAGCCCTGTGCAGCAGCTGATCAAGTTCCTTATTAGAAACAGCTGGAGGTTTCTTACCACCACCCTGTTTGACATCGTTCTTGCTGCCTGAGAAACATCTCAATACAGACACAGCCAACAAAATACTTGTAAATGAAAATCATATTCCTTTCAGACATATTTTGCTAAGCTAAACAAGTCAGGTCTTCTAGTCTGATCTCCCACACTCTCCACTTCCACGACAAGAAAGCTGTTTTCCTTCTAAGACATCCTTTCTCAGAAGTTCTGAGAATTTCTACTTTAGTTCAATAAACAATTACAATAGATAATGTGAGTAACAGTCACACTGAAACCATCCTAACAGCAGTTTATGCCTGCAAAGCAGCTGAGACAAGTGTGGCTCTGACCCAGTGAGTACCTGGGAGCCCTCCTCGTTGTAATGCCTGGCGTTCCGGAACATGAGCTTCATGTCCTCAATCATGGCCTCTTCCGCCGCGTACTTGTCGTTGCGGATGTTGTGCTCTATCATCTTCAAGTCCATTGGCTCCAGGATAATTTTGTAGTAGTCTGGATAGTCCTTTTTGGATGGCTTAACCATGAACAGATCACAGAGCCGCCTGCCTGTGCCGGGCTCTCGAGCTTCCAGAACCGCGTTGTACAAGATCTTCATCCGCTGCTTTCGTATGTTCTTTTTACTGTCAGGTTAAGAGGAACACAAAGGAAAAGAATAAATGTCAGGGGCTCCTTTCCCCACTTCCAACACTAATATCACAACGACATTATCCTCTGCCATGGAGAAACAACCAGAACCACCTAAACACACACAAGAATTTCAACTTATCACTCTCTACAACTTCCTGAAGGGTAGGTGTAGTCAGGAGGGGGTTGGTCTCTTTCTCCAGGCAGCAACTGACAGAACGAGAGGACGCAGTCTCAAGCTGCATCAAGGGAAATGTAGGTTGGATATTAGGAGAAAGGTTTTCACGGAAGAAGTGATAAAGTACTGGAACGGACTGCCCGGGGAGGTGCTGGAGTCACCATCCCTGGATGTGTTTAAAAAAGACTGGATGTGGCACTCGGTGCCATGATCTAGTGGAGATGTTAGGGCACGGGTTGGACTCGATGATCTTGAAGGTCTTTTCCAACCCAGACGTTCTGTGAATCTGTAAATCTGTGAAACATTAATACAGTGCAGTAGAATTTGCAAATGACAACAGCATCAAAACCAGCAGCCTGATACAGAAACAGGAAATGACTCTCCAAGATGATTGTTCTCTCATTGACCTTGAGCTAAGTGTTCTACAAAATAACCCAAATAACTCATTTCTCAAAGTGCTAAGGCCAAAAGGAGCTCTGGGCACTTTCCAGCTGCAGAGAAAAAAGACCAGTCAGGATCAGGCATCTGAATCCAAGAGCTCAAGATCCAGCATGAACAGGGTAAAAACCTCCTGCCAGCACCTTCATGACTAATTTTGCTGAACACAGAGTATCAAAGACATGAGCTATTTATCTCAGAGTAATTCTGTACATTCTTCAGTACCAAGTAAGGACATCAAGAATGTAGTAGAAAGAACTGCTGAAATATCTGTCAATCCAAATGAAGTTCGAAGTCAATAAAGCTCACCAAAACTGCAAAGCCAGGCAGAAAATGGTACGTGCTATCCCCACAAATACTAGAGTCATCCTACATGTAGCTGTTATGTTTGTCCCAAGAAATCTGACAGCACAACCAAGACACAGCTTATCAGAAAACAGCACATGGCTCTCTGCATACGTATCACATGGCCTATAAGCAAACCAGATACGGGAGAAGAAAATTTACATCAATAATGCATAATCTCAGCTCAGACACTGGGGCACTCAGCAATACACTCACTACACACTTACTACTACACACTTACAGTGAAATGCAAACAGGCTTCATCTGTAATCTCCCCAAGACTTAACTCAGGTAGTTGTAACTTTGACTGTATTACCTGTGAAGACAACAACAACAACTACAACAAACAACCAATCTTAATTGCAGAATGTGCAAAACATCCCTGTACAACTTGTAAGAAACCAAACTGCAACACAGATTTTCCATCATCTGGATCTTTCCATCACACATTTAAAGTATACCTAATTCAGCAGTCTCATGCCTCAGGTGCCTCTTGCTCCTTGGTGACATCAGTAAAATTACTAATGAAAACTAACAACAAAGAAAACCCAAAATATATGTTCTATAGGCTAAACATTACCACTGCTGGCAAAAGTTGGCTAGCTGTTCACACTAGCAAGTGAGCAATGCCAGAACATAAGACACACTGCCAAATTCCCCATTTCAACAGGTTTCCAGGCTTTTCTCTCTCATTTCAACAGAAGTAGGCAAAGGAAAACCAAAGCAGAAACAGCAAAAGGCCTGCCAATATTCAAGAGTCAGGTCATGCATCTGATACATAAAAGGGGACAGTCAAACAATTTTCCTCTGGGTAACTATTATTTTCCCAGTGGGATGAATTTTGCATGGGTTATTGGTTTCCTCTTCCAGCAGCATTTTGGAATTCCTCTCATTGTTTCACTTCTGTGATCAGCAGCATTTACCATCTTCTCTTCCTTGCTATCGTTCAGCAAGTGAAATGGATAACAAGTATTGAACCAACAACATCAAAAGCGTTTCCAGGTTCTCTTCAGGCCTCTTTCTGCTCTCCCATGCCTATGAACACGGGAAATCCCTTGTTCTCTTTCCTCTTTCATTGTTCTTAGATGACAGGGCCTGACAGATATTTTCCTTTTAAGTATTTCAGTATTGTCTGGCACAAGGTGATCAAAAGCAACATGGGGTTAAAAAGATGCTGATGACAATTTGACTTGCTTGATTAGGTTAATACTTCTTTTTGAATCTGAAGATCACAAAGCTAGCAATTTTTGCAATTTGTTCCTTCTTGATTACTTGGTTCTGTGGTCTGTCTTTCCTTTCCACCTCATTTCTTCTTCCCAGCATCCCTCGACTGCACCACCTCCTAAATCCATGTTCATATTTAATGAGTGTACGTTGTTGAATTTATTTGAGTGTTCTTCAGTGACTCTTTGCTGATGCTCTACTCCATTCCCTTCCTCCCCCCACAACTGCTGTTACTTTGACAACACAAGAAATAAATATCCAGGAAGATGAAGCTCATAAGCAACACCAAAGATGCTGAATCACAATTTTACACTGGCTGTTACTACCACTGCAATATTATCAGAGCTGGAATTTATTTCAAATGATACCATAAGGCAGACTTGAGAAACTACCCCTTGTTGGAGTGAAATGCATCACTAGTATTAATTACATAACAGCAATCACTGTAAAGAATACCTCCCATAAGCCATCATTATGCTAAATAAAAGAGTCTATTGCAAATCACTGGGAATTTGGTTTATGTTATAGGACACAACACAATCAACCTCTTATAATCAGCTTATCTATTCGTCAGGCTAAAATAAAACAACCCCCCCCTCAAAAAATCCTGAAATCCACTGACAAAATTACCTAATTCAGTGCTATTAGTGTCCATTTCACTTACAACTGATGTTGACAACTGTCAGCTTATAGACCAAACGAGGGATATAAAAGTCAGCAATAGTTTTGAATTAATTAGAATAAACACTTAATGATGTTTCAGAATTACGAATCCTTACACAAATGCTGAAAACCATGGCTTAATACTCTCTTTAACAAATGAAAGATGCAGCAATGTTGTGGTCTGCAGGAACTACAGAAGCAGATACCTTTTCCTTTTTGAGCTTCCAGTATCAGACGTAGCAGAAGAAATCATGCTGTCCCCATCCTCAATGTCATCTCTCCTAGCCAGCTCCTTCTTCTTTGCCTGAAAAAAGAACAAACCCCTGAAGCCAGACTCACTGCTGGACACTTCTAGAACAGAATTAAACAGTTGTATAGCTCTTTCTAACTGACAGAACAACTTTTGAGGAACCAATTTGAAAACAATGCCATTTCAGACTGCAGCACTTGGCTAAAATACTTAATGAAATCTGAAGGGTTTTAATAGTATCCAGTTGCATGCAAACCCTAAAAAAATCCTGCATCATCAATTTTCTCACAATTTAGCTGGGCTAGGAGTCATAGTAAGGAATAAAGTGACTGAAAGAAATCACAGAAGGCAGCAGGTGTGCTGAGAAAAAAAAAAAATCACTTCATTGTGCTCTTCATTCCCATACTTCCCCCCAAGCAAGAAAATACTTCTGCAAATACAGGTCTAGTTAAAAATTATTTTGGAAAAATACCCATTAGGGAAAGAAATTTTCATGTGAAGTTATATCCTTTTGCTTGTTCTCCTCCACATACCTGCATAACCTGCTGCATTTTCAGCACTCTTTTATAGATGGCAGAATTGGGAACATTGTAGCGCTTGGCATTTTCAAACATCAAATTCAGATCAGCCTCCAACTGGTCTAAAGTTTCGTATTCATGGTTCTTCAGTTTGGTTCTGCAAAAGAGAAATACCAGTCAGCTATTTCACGAGTTACACAGTGCAAAACAGTTCTGTAATATCTTCATTCTCATAATAAATCAATAGTTCAAGAGCTCTAACTACAGAAATGGGATTTATTTTTTGATTCTCTAGTAACATCTTCCACTTGTAACTATACTAGGGAAACAAACCTCCTCAAAGAATGGTTTCAGTAATCTTGGAAGTCGTGGAGACTGAAGTCCTGTTTTCATACTCAGGTGAGATGTTAGGGGTGAGGCAGCAGCACAGCCTGCTGAGACTGCTGCTGAGCCCTGAGCTCAGGCCAGGCCAGCTCTGCACAGCCCCAAACTTCCCTTCCCAAGCTGCCTTCCCCCCACCAATTCCACTCACCTTCAGTGAGAGCCAAAAGTGCCCAGCACCCCTCACATTAAACCCTCCAGTCTGTGCCTCCCCTAAAAAAACACCTGGTTGTTGACTGGTGCTACTGCAAAGTGCCCTTCATGTGAAAACAGGTACAAGAGGACTAAAACCAACAAAAAAGTCGTTTTTCATATGCTAAACACACGAATCAACAGGAGTTAATGCTTAACTTAATGTGTTTTCTTGCACAATGCTGGAAGTGCTAGCCTACTTTTTTAAACCTTCCAAGACTTCATTACACACAGCAGAAAATATTGATCTGCAGCAACACAGGCCCCAAAGCCTGTCACAGGTGCAAACCACAGCCATCCTCCTCCACACCTTCCTCACCCTCCTGCCCGAACATTCACATTCACATTCACACTCACATTCACACACCCAGTCTGCTTTCTGCAGCACCTGGCTGACCCTGCCTGATGGAGCATTTAGCACTACCACAAAATAAATTTAGTATAAAACCTTTTGGTCCCAAGTTTGCTTCTACCACCATTTGTTTCTCCACAACCCAACAATCGAGGTGCAGGCCATCTGATTTTAAGCAATCAATTTACAATTTCACAGTTGTGTTCATCAAAGGCCCGACAGCAAAAGTTAAAATCCAGACTTAGACTGAATGGTTTGGAAAGTGATGACTTCCAACCAGGGGTGTGAGGAATGAAAAACAGACAGGTGAAAAAGAGATTCAGCTCTGTTCTGCCAAGAACCTCCTCTCCTACCATTCTCTTCTCTGTACATGCTGTCAGCAAACAATAGGATGATTAATTGGGTAGGTTATTCACATAAGTACTTTGAACAGATTTAATTACACTCAAACTCAGCAGAACTCAAGTATCATGACTTCTCTGGATTTAGAGGATGAAGTGCAGCTTCACAATAAATTTTTAACAAGCCATCTCACCAATCTTGAGAAGAAAGGATTTTATAAACATCAGTTTATTTCACAAAGTGAGGCTGAAACTAAACAAACCCACAGCTCTACACAGTCAGTGCCAACATAATACAAATTATATACTGGAAATTAAGAGAAATTTCTGTGAAAATGATTGACAGGGATATAACCTGAAAGCATGAGTAAAACTACAAAGAATTTCCTTTTAAACATAATGACCTTTGCAAAATAAGCGAAAAAAAAAGTTTAAAAGTAAGGCTACAGCTTCATAATGCCACTAAGCCCAAAACAACACTGGCATAACAATTTGGTTGAAATCAGAATATTAATTAAAGAATACTGTACGTTCGCACTCAACTCGCTAAAATGTCTACTGAAACTCATCAGTCCTTCTAGGTGGACTATCTGAAAGGACTGACGATGAGAGAGATACTCTCCCCACAGAATCAAAGGATCCATTTATTAGACACACGCTTAGCCTAAAAATTCCTACAGAAAAAATTCAAATACCAGGATAAGACCAGTTATGCAACTTAATTTCATTTATTCAGAAGTGCTAGTCCTGCCTCTTCAAGAGAAAACAACCCACTAACAAAGAATGTGTGGGATCAAGTGATGCATTTGACAAATGTCCTATTGAGGATGACAGTCTTATAAAATACACTGGGAACCTTCTTTACTTGAACCTGTGATTTTATAAAAGCCTTACATACAACATGCACCGAAAGAACTTGCTAAGGCAGGAAAATTGGCTATATAAACAGAAGATTTTAAAAATATACAACATTCACCAAATAATAAATTATACTAAGTGACAAAAGGAATGAAAGAGCTCCTAAATCTCGGATAAAGTGAAAATTTACAATGTATTCAAAATATTAGAGATGTCATTTTCTCTTCCCAGTTGGCTCATTCATAAATCAAGCAAAGAGAAACACCGAAGTTCTCCACAATCTCCTCAAACTTTAGCCCAGGCATCAATCTCCACTATTTCAAAATAAGTCCCACTCCTTTATTTACCATATTGCTAAAACTGCTTAAGCTTTATGGCAAAATATGCTTGACCAGGTGATGACATTTACTACAAGCTCCACTCAAATCATTTATACCAAGTCCAAAATCAACAAGAGCCACCACAAAATTCGAGAGTACCTCAACACATCACATAAAAGCAACATTTAGATTTCTGTGCCACAGACCATTGTCCAAAAAGGGTCACACTCATAAGAAAAACGCATTTGAATTCCCCAAAAAGTAGCTATCACACAAACCCAAGTGTGTCTTATACCAGATCCCCGCACATTTTTAAACCTCAGCTACAACCCCAGGAGCCCAAGACACCGGGGTGTGCCAGGGAAGACAATGAAGTCATTGCCTGCACTCCCACATGCCTTTTGGAGACAGCTGCTGCCAGGGAATTCCCTGGCACGCCTTCCTCCTCTGGTATAAAAAAGCCTGACCCACTTGCCTTGGGGACCACACTTCTTAGCACTGTAAAATTTAATAAGGAACAGTGTTCTTGTAAGCCTGCCAGGATCCAGCACTTAGGCACTTGGT
>VYZQ01020339.1:1485-18284 GCA_013400655.1 Mystacornis crossleyi
ACAGTCACACAGAACAAAGTTGTATAGTACTGTAAAAACTGCAGAAATTGTGCTATTGAAAAGGCAGATCAACCCCTCGATATAAAAGAGAAAAAGAGCACATATTGTCTTTCATGTTGAAGTGAAAAGAAACATCATAGGAGTTGGATTTCTTCTTTACCCCAGAATTCTCTGTAGGCTGGTAATTTTTTTTACTAGAAAAGTGAAAAGACAAGTGAAAATAACAGCTACCTTCACTGAAACTGACAGTNATATAAAAATTCTGGAAAAAATGTTATAACTATGATTTTTCTTTTTTGGTGACATAATTCACAGCTGAAAAATCTTAGAAATGGTAACTATAAAAGAGATCTATTCTACACTTATAAATGAAGTATTGTTCCATTAAGCATTCTTCTAAATTAACTGGTCTTGTAAAAATAATTTTTTACTTACTTTCTTTTGGGATCACTCAGGTAAGACTCATCCTTAACTTTTTAATTTTTTTTTTTTTTAATATTACGCCAAGAAAAATAGAACACCTTTATTGCACAAATTAAGTATTTTCCTTCTGGTGAAACTCAATCCTCTTCATATATCTCCTAATCTAGATCTCTATTCAATATTCATTTCCTTTCTGCACCCTTCTTTTTAAAAACATATAATCTAATCCACTGGTGACATTTACAGGGAATTAATGAAGACCCGTCTACTGAAACCTTATTTGACAGACATTTGCTCAAAATTTTTACTACTGAAAATTAATTAGGTAATTTAAATAATCCTTCCAGGAAGATATCAAGGATTAAGCAAGTAGTATCTGACATATATTCCTCCAAGGAATTTTATTCTTTCCAATTTCTTAGAAGAAATCCGGTTAGGTTTTAACTCAATCTCTCATCAAGGATTGCCACCTGCCTTTAATTTGATGCAAAACAGAAATCTGCAGACTCACAAATACTAAACTGCATAATAAATTTTTTGTGCATTATTTTAAATCTATTCAACATAATGCAGAAAGGAAGATTGATTTAACCGGAAAATAAGTTTGATGTGGAACTGGAGAAGCAGAGTTTAAACTTGTGGTCAGTGTCAAAGTTTATGTGTCATCTTGGTCAACAACCATGTGGCCCCAAGACTACTTTTGTGCCTACAGAGAAATTTATACAGGAAAACACCATCTGGCTGCTTGACCACCTAAAGTTTACATAAGAAGCAAGGGAAAAATTGAACCTCTCTTCACTCACTTTGCTGTGAAACCCTTCTGCATCCTCCAACTAATCATATCATGTGCTGAAGTACAATACAAGACTGTGTGTTAAGTTCTCCCCTCATTATGACACACATGTATATTCTCATTTGAGATATTTCTAGGCATAAAATTGTGCCTACATTCATCTCAAAACCTTGCTCAGTATTTTGTCCGTGGTTAGTCCCATTCTTTGATGCTTATGTCTGCTTATTTAGGCTACACAAAATTCAAGACCCTCCCTCGTGACTCCATCCCATTCCCACAGGCAGAGAGCCACAAAGCTTAGGGAGCATTAGCACATACTGTAAAGAATCTAAGCCTTAACCTTTGTACAGCTGCATTTTTTTAAAGGAAGATAAACACAACAGAAATACTGGGATACTCAGGAATTTAATATTGCTAGCTAGAGAAAAGCATGAAACAAGTAAAGTGAACCTGTTCTGTCCAATGTGCTAGTAGCAGAAATTGATTTGATCACATTTATTTTAGTTTTAGGTGGCACTGTCTTGTTCTGCAAAAGATCTGTGCAGTCAGTATCTGGGAGAAATATGATATTGAACAGGAAATAACGCCTCCCTCAATGGATAGACAGTCATATTTTGAGAGAGTCTAATCACTAACAAACACTACTAGCAGAAATACTGAAATAAGCACTTCTTTTTGAGAAAAGGAAGCTGGAGAGATACAGAGACAGTATTAGGCCTAATGTACATATCTAGACATTATTACTATTACTAATGATTTCCAGTGATGGCATAGTTATCTCTTTTTCTTTCATGTTTTAAAGCGCAACCTATAACTACTACAAGACCACTTTTAATCTATTAGACTTACAACTCTGTATTTTTAGGCTCTCACTGGTATGAATATTCTGCATGAGTTTAATGTGCTCATTTTAAAATTATAATGATTCCTGAAAAAAAGAACCAGAATGTAAATCCAGCAGGAACTGTACAGCAGGGCAACTTCTGCTAAAAGTCAGACTCCATCCACAAATAGCTATACTTATTTGTAGCAGTGTTTTACACAAGATAAATTACTTCTGGAGACTTTATTGCTTGCCTGTATGAACAAGAGATGGACCCAACATTTTAGAAAGACAGACATTTGCTCAAAATTTTTACTACTGAAAGATAATGCCTAATTATGAAATTGTTATTCTATGGTTTAACCTCTTTGTAATATATCCAGTAGAAATTCTTGTAATCCAACAGGACTGGCTGTCCAGATGTACATCCTTCTAATGGATGGGTTAAATTTACTCATCGCTTGATACCTGATTACAAATTCAGAGCTGAAGTCATAAAACTGGTCATAATCATAATTGTACTGTACAGAAAGAATATGTCTACAAGAGTTTTGTTACTAGTGTGTGGAAAATATTTAGAGCATATGCCATTATTACTTATTACAGCATTATACCATACTTATCAAATACTAGCATGTCAACTAATTATAGAATATAATCAAATCTATTACAGTCAGTCATAGACAGACAGTCTACTTGTTCGGATTATGATTATCCATTTTCTTTTACTGGGAAAAATAGTAGAAGTATTGATATTCATATCTGAGAGATTTGTAGTTAGCAAACACAAATGAGAGGATGATGCAAGTTTAGTCTTATTTAAAGACTCCTAGTAATACAGGCAGTTCCTGAAACTTCTTTGCATTGGTTAAAATTTTTGTAAGCTTTAAAATTGAGACAACAATCTGGCTTTGTTTATTTTTGAGAATGAATGTATAGAGACAGTTCCATTAAGAATAGCAGCACTGCTCATCCAGAAGATATCTTAATCATATATAAATAAGCAATCTGCATAATATATTAATTTTTTCAGTTATGAACTGATGAGGAGCAATAAGTGATGAATAACTTGAGAAAGCCATCAAAGCAATTTGACTTCAGAACTCAGTTGAGTAACCAGGGAGTTAGTTTCAACAGTTTTATTATGGGATCAGGTAAATATTTAGCATCTACTCTTGCGAGAGTATAAATTTCATGTCCAAGAAGCTCAGTGCTCTCATCTTCCCCACAGGAGAATGGGAATGAAATAATAATTACGTATGAATGTAATACAAGCTGCACATTCAATCAAGTCCCCTGAGCAAACTAATGCATGTAAGAAAAGAAATTAATTTCCACACAAAGATTTTGCTCATGACTTTCATAAATTATAGATTACTCCATTTGATTAAGCTGTTCTTATATTAGTAACATTGTAGCAGACAGCAAAAAAGTGCAAAGGTTTTGCCAAAACAACTCGTAACATTTTTTAAATAATGTTTTAAAAGTTTGCCACTATTATCAACTTTTCTTCAAATCTTTTCCCTGCTAATTTTACCAGATTAGTAAACATAAGCAGGCGTGTGCCTTGATGACAGGAATCCCTGTAACTTTGTCCTCACCATTTAATAAGGATGCTAAAGTACTCAAATGCATTCCAAGAAGGGCAGCAAAGATGGGGAAGGGACCGGAACACAGAGAGCCAGAAAGAGCCAGGGCTCGAGTGGTGCCTTGGAGGCACAAGCGCAGCAGGCAGGAACAGAGCCACAGGGACACAGAGGAGCCCTGACAAGGGTTGTGCTCAGTGTCACTGAGGACAAGAAATAATACCTGGGGGCCACCCCTGGTCCCATCCTGGAAGTCTAGAAAGCTTCCTCCCACCAGATGGGAGGCATGAGAGCAGCAGGCACCTGACCAAAATGGCCCAAAGGAGGCTGAGGGCTGTGCTCAGAGCTGCAGAAGGTGGCAAAAGGCGCTGCAGGGCATGAGACAGGGTATGCCTGTCTTCATGGGGCATGGACAGCAGGCAGCAACATGGCCGAGAGGAGCCAGTGGAGACCTTAGCATCACATGCTCAGTGCTGCAGAGGGAGGCAAAAAAAAGACCACCAAGGGCCAGTGCCAGTCTGCCCTAGTGGAAAATTCCTTCCTGACCCCATAAGTGAAAATCAGCTATTCCCTGAACATATGAGTAAGACCTGCCTCCTCATCCCACACACTGGGCACGCCTCCCAGGAGATGCTCAACCTCTATTCTGTCCCACCTGGATCCATGTCAGGGCCTTCCAAGAATGAGTAAATGCCCTTTGCCTGATCCACCTTGGGAGAAAGAATCCTTTCTGAACCTGGCAGGGCACCACTGCTCCAAAGGGGTGCTCCAAAGCACTGCAATCCCTTGCAACACCTCTGCACATCCTTTCTTATCACTGCTGCCCCTGGCTTCACACGGAATATGAGGACAATCTGTTCTGGAATGCTCCTTAAGGCATTTCCTTTGCGTTGCCATCGCTATCCAGCTCAGAAAAGATTTCAGACCCTCAGATGAGCTCTGAAGGGGACGTTGTTGGGAGCTAGTTTTGCAGTGGAGCACCTCCAGAAGACTCGTCCAGCATCCTGTTCTCCTCCCCTAGTTTCAAGTGGTTCCACCAGCTCCTCAAGAGCTTCTCTCTGAGGTATTTGGGCTGGTTCCAGGCCAACTATGGCAGTGGGGGATGGAGGATGTTTCCTTTTATCCTGTTCCAGCGCACTGTGACTGTGGTGTTGCAGTATGGTGGCACTGTGCCACAAGAGTGACAGGGTCCTGGATTCACAATTTCACTTGCAACAGCCTCATCCTCTGCCCAGCATCCTTCAGAGGATGACCTTTGGGATGCTGGCCTCAAGGCAGGCCCTGTGCCAGGAGACCCAGAGCGTTGTCCCTGCCCTTAGTGACCATGCACTGGGCACAGCTGCTGGCCCACAATGGTGCATTCTCTGCCATGAACAAAACCCATGCTATCACCTTTCTTTCAGGCCATGGAGGAAAACATTCCTGCAGTTCTGAGACTACCTCTATTATCTGTCAAGTTATCCAGAGCTCTGTGTTACATCTTCCTCCTCCTCCTCGGTACACCTAAATATTGACTTAGCTCTTGTTGTAGCATGAACAAGTATTTATCATGAACAAATAATCCACTTTCTCAAGAAAATTATTTCATTAACCTACATTTTTAAATAATAATAATAAACAAAGATATTAGTATTCCTTAGAGTTAAAATAAGAGAAGATTTTTTTCCCTCTCCCTGCAGAGCTTATATAGGACAAAATACAAGATAAAGAACAACTGAGGACTTTCTGAAATTTCAAAATGTTCAGGCATCCACCTACAAGGTGATGTACAACCCACACAGTTACTTGAAAGAGTCTCATAAGAATGTTATCGACAATTGTAACCTGTGTAATACAGGATAAAGTGAAAAAATACCATGGCAAAGGCATAAGAATAAAATAGCATTCAAACCATCTGCAATGCAAACCATTCCAACTTGTTTAAAGAGTTACTGATTATACTATATAGTTATTTAACAGTCTGGGTTATTAGTCATATTGTTCCACACAGGGAACCTCACAGGTTTTCACCTTCTGTCCATGCAGTCCTACTGCATCCCTTGGTGCTGCTTTTTTCTTTTTTTTTTTTGAAGCTTCCGTTATCTAAGCACCATTTTATTCCGTCTTTCTCTGGTTGTCTTGGGGAGTCTCGTTCTAACTAATGACAGCTGGAAGATCCAGCCAATTTCTCAATGATACCAAATGCATTGACTCTGTTAAATTTTGCAAGCTATTCAAATATTTCCATCTGCACGGTTTGTTAACACATGGAAAATCCCAGTTTAATAAATTTTTAATGTTTCTCATACTTTCTTTTCCCAAATTTTTACATTGTTCCCTCCATCTCCTTTTTTGAGAATGGAGATTTTTTTCATGGTAAAAAAATATTGCAAAAAACTAAGATATACTTCAAAAAGAAAACTAATTTAACTATTCCTATTTTGTGGTTAGCTCTGTAGAGTTTTTAACCTGCAAGCTGTCTACTAATCTCTGTCAGTAATATGGCAGTTGTCATCCTCTGGTACATAGTGGACAAGTGCCACAGTACTAAAAGCATTGTCATCTGAGGTATAATCTCTGTCTACAGAGTCACTTTTCTGGACTGAGATGGATTATTATGTAAACGCACTTGGATCTTTCTCACTGAAAAATTCACCTCCATTTCCACACAAAAAGTCTGAGTGGTTACAAAGAGATGTAGAGAGAAGAGGAGAGGCAGAAGGCACCTGCAGGAAGGCATGGAAGGCACGTCTTCTAGCATGTGTCCAGGAATATCTGCAGGCTGAAGCCATGGCATAGTTTCAGCCCTTTCCCAGTCCTATATAACTTCCTTTTCTGAATTTGTGTTGGAAATAACTCAACAGCAAAGCAGGTTTTGCTTCCAACCACCAGGACATTCTTATATCATCTGCTCCTCATGCAGAGAACTGCTGGATGATGTCTGTCTGTCTGTCTCACCACTGAACTGGCAGAGGGAGGGGAAGAAGAGTGAGGAAGGGCAGAATTCTGAAGTCTGTGTAAAGATTCAGAAATGAACAACTTATTACTATCTGCAATTATGATTTTTTATTCCAAATAACTTTTGTCTTCCTGCCATTTTTAAGGTGGCCATCTTTATGAACCAACATGCTTGCTGTGATTTGTTATTTAGATGAATTATTTCAAACTTTGATTGGCAGTCCCATAGTTTACAGAATCCGGGTCCATGGGATTAAAGCCAAATGCTGGTACTCTGTCATACAAAATGTATCCTCACAGCAGGTAAGCAATAATCATCCAGAAATGTTCTCCCGCACATATCTGATTACTCAAATTAATTTTTAATGTGAAAATTATTCTCAAAACCTGGCATCTAATTCATATCACTGTGTTACAGAGGGAATCACACTATTTACACATTCATAAAACACCAAAAACAGAGACATGAAAATTTTTCATCTCCCCCCCCCACCCCATTTTTTCACATGGCACACAGAAATTTTGATTAAAATTGCCTTATGTGCTATATAATTTCCAATGGCAGATTTGACACTATTTTGAAATAATTTTAGTGTTTCCTCATTGTGATTTTGTGATTAAAATCCGTAATTCTAGCCATAATAAAGTCAGGAAAGCTTTAGAATTCTCTGAGACTGCTGGGATAAATTAGTTGTGAGTAATAATTCCCATTCAACGTCCTATGCTTAAATCTGAAAGTACAACAGTGTTGCAGTGGGGTGGCTGCAACCTTTCCCTGGGAGACAGCCTTGGCCCGTGGAAGAATCAAGGAGACGATATTTGATAGATGTTTTCAGATTTTATTCCCCCTGGCCCCACAGGCCGGAGCCCGGCAGGGACTCCGGACAGCGACTGCCCCCAGAACAGGTCTGGAACAACCCCCCCGGGGTCCCGTGAACATCCCCTTAAGTACAGAACTCTCGCGGGCTACATTCAAACTGACCAGTGGGGGACAGGATTTGGGGTACACATGACCCGGGAACAGGGACAGAGAAACCCCGTGCCCCACGCATCCACTCATGCTCATCCCCCCCACGGGGGTCACCTCTTCACAACTGTACCATCTGGACTGTAGCAACAAGTTAGGTTCTTAATGTTAAGTAAGAGAGGGTGCACATGGACCTGTGCAATGCAGCATGTGGATCACTGTGGCAACAATGCAACCTCCATTGTTAATGCAATTAAAGGTAATTAAGAGACAGAAAGAGGGATTTTTTTTTCAGTAGCATTCTAACGGCCTGTAATTATACATACCCACATGAAATTATATGCATTTATACTATTTAACCACTGGTAAACAGAGACTGTTCCTTAACTTTGGTGTTCCCCTATAATTAGATCTCAGCTGGCAATCTTTGCAATAAAAAAATGCTCATGTGAGGAAGGGAAGACAAAATAAAAAGACACTGGTTCAACACTTGTATCTCCCAAGTACAAGTGTAATACTCTAACATGACTATTCTTTTCACATTTTTCAAAACTGCTGGAAACAAAATACAGAAACCTTTTCCATATCAGGCCAGCATTTAGCTCAGCAGAACCTGGGACTTTGGAAGCAGCTACCCTCAGGCAAGGTGCAACTTAATAACTCAATAAACCCTCAGTACCTTTTGTTATGTTCTTATGGAGAAAACTCTCCCCTCCTTATTAACCACTCTGGCTAATGATGAAAAATGCCACCATTTACAACTTCACCTTTTGTCCCCCGAACCAAAAATGGCTGAAGCCTGCATTAAGAATAATTCAATGTGACAGCTTATCTTTTTGCCCAGTGGGAGTCTTTTCTGAAGTGTAGCTATGAAAGCAATTTCCATGTTGACAATGATGGCTGAAGCCTTTATGATTCAGATCCAAACTAGTTTAAAAAAGCAGGAGGATCCCACTGTGACAAGCCACAAGTATCTTCCCCTTTCAAAGGAAGTGAAATTGAGATGATATATAGCACACATGGTACTTGGACTCCTTGAAAGAAAGCCACATAAAAAATGTTATATATAATGGCATATTGTAGCAGAAGTGCTTGCAAACTCTCATTTGCAGATGTTAATAAGACAGCCATGAAAATCGAGTCAAATCTAAAGCTTGGCATTGTTACTACTCAGCCAAAGGGTTTGTTCTAAAGTGCAAAGTAAGGAGAAATAAGCTTGATCATGGGAAAACAACAAACTTGATTACATATCAATCATTGAAAGAAAAAGAAGCCAACCCTAAGAAACTTTTTTGATACTATTCTAATTTCCTGTTACTATACAATTGTTACTCTGCTTGCAACATAATCTTCCTGTGCCTAGAAACCATAAATGTAAGACATACAATTTTAATGTTTATGAGGATGATATCAGCATCCAAGGTGGTAGAAGACAGAAATAGAGTGAGAGTATATTCTCTTATATAAAGAAAACATACATACGTAAGCATAGATAAAACACTTATTTATACCAAACTCTGTTGTGAATACAGATGTTTATATATATTATAAACCTAATATATAATACACAAAAATATATAAAGCATAGTAGTATTTTCATATCATAAAAGACCACTATATATAACCTTTATGTGGCATGTGGCATTATAATATATGAAGTATTTGAATGTATATTATGTGTTATAAAAAGAAATAACTTCTAAAAAGTAACTTCTCTAAGAAGTTAACTTCCAAAATAAGCTGCTTGCCGTATAGGAAGCCTTAAGTCTTGTATTTCAAAAATGTATCCTAAAGCTTTGATACTAATTAACTTACATTGTAAGTTACTTGTAATTACATTATAATGCATTTCAAAACCTTAATTCTGATTAACTTCCCTATAATAATGGAATTATTTTTAGTAGAAACTCGCACAAGTGGGTTCAATCACTGAGATCAATACAAATCGTTGCATAAGCTTAAATTTATCCATTGGAGAAAAAACAGAGACTTAATTAGCTATATCTTCACATCCTTTCTTTCAAGTCAGTTTACATTTCCAAACCCAAATATTCAAAATAAAACCAAGTAATTCAAATTGACAAATATTGACCACAGAATTACTTTTTAATTTCAGATGTATGTGAGGAGACAGAAGAGACTTTTTCCCTATGACAGCACCTTGTCACATGCTCTTTTCATTATGACTTCAATCTTCAACAGGTCCATGAGGAGAATCAATATAAAGTGGCCTGACATGCCAGAGCAACTCACTGGTACACCACAAAGCATGTCCTTTAACACTGGGATTGCTGCAGTGGTATACTGGGTCTGGCTGGGATGGAATTACTCAATTACTCAATTCCCAGCAGCCCATGGGTGTTGTGTTTCTCAGCTGTGACTAAAACCATGCTGGTACCAGACCACTGTGTGGCTGCTGCTGGGTAGCACTTGTCCAGAAGCATCAGGGCTTCTCTGCATAGCCTTACCCTTAAAGGCCAGCAGGAGGGGATGGGAAAGAGGTTAGACAAGGACATAGCTGGGGTAGCTGAGCCAAACTGATCATAGGAAAGCCCATACTGTACAACATCATGCCCAGGAATAAAAACTCAGGGAATGGAAGAGGAAAGGAGCATGTTCAGTGTTATGGAGTCTCTCTTCCAAAACAAACACTACATGTGCTGAGGCCCTGATTTTCAGAGAGCAGCTGGACATTTGCTTACTGATGCAAAGTAGTGAACAGATTTCTCTTTTTGCTTTGCTTGCATGTGCAGCTTTTCCTTTTCTTATTAAATTGACTTCTTAATCCACCATTCTTTTTTCCCTTTCCTCTGTTTTTCTCCCCATCCCTCAGGAGAAGGAAGAGAGCTAAAAGTAGGGTGGGTGTTTGGCTGCCGGAAATGGTCAAACCACCACAACTCATTTAGTGCAAATGGATGTCAACATTTCAGGAAGAGAAGGCATTTTGTAAGACCAAAGCAGTATGTTATATTTTGTTTTTTTCACAGTAGCATCTATCTCTTTGAGAGTCTCTTAAATAAAAGTAGGAAATTAAAAGCATATGCATTTCTTTACCATAACTATGCAGATATTTGCTGATGATCTCCCAAATCACTGAGCCAGTAGAATTTCTATCCTTGAGATACACAAAGCTCTACTGGACATGGCCCTGAGTAACCCAATGTAACCCAACTTTGAAGTTGGCCCTGCATTTAGAGGGCGACATGAACTCCAGTAGTTGGTTGTTACCTGAATTATTCTAGGGTTCTGTGATCTAGTACTCTTTGCTTCCTTCAGAGCACTATTTGAAAAAGCTATTTTCAGCTTTCCAGAAGGCTTGCAATGGCTTTAATGTACCGGTGATTTTCATGGTAAGCCAAGCTTCCTGCATTCAGGAGTTGGGCTACTTGTTCTTTCCATCTTTCCTAGTATTTTCTTTTTTTCGCCAACAAAGAAACCATTAATCAGAAGCAAGATAAATAAATACAGCTAAGTGGTTGAAAAGATAGTGCCAAAGTGAAAGGATGCCCTAATTCTCAGTTACTTTTCTCAGACTGGAAAAACCAAACCCAGTAAGCATTATTTTAATTAAGTTTGAGGATTTATTACATCACTGATGTGCAAGCTTGTGGACCTGGTTTAGTTCTCTGAGGAACACAGGAAAGCCAGAAGGGGCTGAAGCCAGGAGCCACAACTTCTAGCTGCAAAAAGGTCTCCATCTAAGAAACAGACAAAATGTGTGAGGAGTTTCCTCTATTCAAGGCAGCCATATTATTGACATACAGGCTGAGCCTGACTTGCAAGAACTTTTCACCTCCTCCTCTGCTCGTAAGTGAGGAGATTTGGAAGTTGCTTTCCTCTGAACCCTACACAATCTGCAATTTAAAGCCATCATCTCCATCATCTAAATATTGTTCCCACTCATGTCAAGGTAGAACTACCTTGACATGATCATTGGCAGTGTCAGGACCATCTTTTCTGGATCACTGTGTATTTTCAGAATATGAGGGATGTATCAGTGTATCAGAGTATGGGTGATCTCTCCACAACTTACCTGTCAATAATGGCACACATGTCAATGGTGACATTGGCAAAGCTTCCCAGCTCGCCTTGCTCCACTGCATGCAAATCCACCAGCTGATCATCCACATGAATACTCTGCATGCATCCTTGAAAAGAATGCTCAAATAGAGAGTGATCCGAGTCATTCATCTGTACAGGAAAACCTGTAGAGAAGCAAAATAAAGAGCATTATTAACCTCATCTACTATTACTTAAGCCAGGATTTTTTCAAAGGAAAAGAAAGATATATTTCCTAGACAAGGGAAAAAAAAAGTTAACATGGTAGGGAAATATTATAAAGTTATTAATTAACATTGCAATTTTATTGATTTAAGTAACTGTTAACTACCTGAAAGGATTTACACAGTACAGCTGATGATTCTTTAATTTTTGTTCAAAGGGTGGATGCCTTATCCTGCAGTTCTCTACTGCTGTTTCTCATTCCTTCCTTCTCATACAAATATTATTAGAACAGGAAAAGGATTAATCTCATTACTGTATTTTAGAACTCACATTCTAATTTCTCGAATTTTTCTGACTAAAAATGCAGCCATGAAGTGAATTTTCAGTTCAGCCTTCTCTAAAACTCATTTTCACTTTGCCTTTTGTTCATGAGCAAAGAATACTTGTGCTAGAATCTTTCTGTAAACTTGAAAATAGTCCTAAAATCTAATGTCCTGGATCACTTCTGAGGAATCCGAGGACATTCTGTAGTATTTTCAGCTTAGCTCTGAATACGTTCATTTTCTTGTCTGTTTGAAGGTAGTTTATAAGAGATGAGAATGACTGAGTGTCTTGCTCAGGCTAAAAGGAAGGGAGACAGAGCATGTTTGTATGCAATCGTTTAGGTGAATGCCCTTCAGAAGTGGATATGTCAATTTACTTGAGAAAAATGTCCTTGATAAGACAGTGGAGAGCCTCTTTCACTACTTATAAATCTTATAAATCTTTAACAATGTACTCCCTGAAAAAGACAGAATCCATTTAAGAGGGGAGCAGGAAGGAAGAGAGAGGGGGGTAACAACAGTTCATTGAAAAGAAAAGAAGGTAAACAAGGTAAAAATCCTGAAAAATGCATAATGGTTTTGCAGATTTCAGCTAGGTAGATGACCAGCCATGCAGTACTTGTCTGACAAGGGTAAAATATTGTACACATTCGCTTTGATAGTTAAGACAGATTTTACAGCTCCCATTCCTTCTCCCACTTTTCTATCCACCTTGCCAATCTCCAGTGCCTTATGCCCTCTTCAATAGCATTTGTGGAGACAGAAGAATATCAGATTATCAAATAGATGTTATTTGAACAGTGGCAGAAAAAAAAGTAATAAACATAATTTTAAATTCAGTTCCTGAATACAGTTTATCACATACCACATAAATAGCTGAATTAGCTGAAGAAGAGGGCAATAAGCAGAGAAACAAGCAAGAGGTGCTTGAGGTCAGATGATGCCTAATATGGCACTTATTACTAAAAAAACGCACAACTAATTACACTTAAGTCTTTGCCAAAATCTAATTACGACACATTTTAATTAAAAGGCTTTGCCAGAGATTTCTTATCATCATTAACGCTTTTTAAAATTTTCTAAAGTTACCCTGCCCATCAGCCAAATTTACTTCCGGTAGCTTCTAAGTTTCCCTGACTCACTTCAGTAAGCACCCATTTCAGGCTTCACTGGTGGTGGCACAGAGTTAGTCAGGGATGCTATAGTAATTAAGCTGGAACAATGCTAAAAGTTAGTTCTCACAGGTGTCTCAAGAAGCTGGGCTTGCACTGAGGTTGTATCACCTTTGGACTAAAATTCTTTGGACTATTTCAGGGAGCCATAAACTTCTATGAGACAGATAAACCACCACATCACACTAACACATTTGATGGAGAAGGAGAAGCTCCTTGGGAATCCCCCAAATACCTAACCAGTGCATAATAACTGCATCAGATCAAATGCCACCCCCCAAAACAAACAAATGAGCAAACAAACAAACAAAAGTGCTAATCCTGGACTGTCAGAATTGTTATTTCGGACAGGCAGAAAAACCAAGTTGAAGGGACATGAATTATATTGTTGTCCCATCATGGGCACTGGCTAGTGACTTACTGATGAAAAGAGGACAGGGCTTTCAGAAACCTGCCTCCTACTTTTTTTAAGCTTTTCTTTCTAGTGTCTGATTAAACTGATTTATGTGAGGTTTAACAGCCAGCCGTAGAGAGAGACAAAAGTGAAAGCTAGTTCTGTGCTGTTTGGTGGATGCAAGAATAATATTTGCATGTTCCTACCAGGCACTTTCCGCACCTATATTTAAACAGTTCACTCTTTCAGTATAATTATCTGTTTTTAAGCTGCCACTGAACCCTAGAACTCCTCCCAAGCAAGAATCCCCAAACTAACACAAAGCACATGGTCATTTAGATCTTCAGTGCAGTAGCAAAGCAGGGCACAAAACCTGTGTATCACCTTCAGATTCAGAGCACTTCTGCAATTCCTTTGGTTTAAATATTAAATTTAAAAGGTTACCAACACTGGGGTAAACAGCAACATTCACGTAAGCCTTGTAAAGCTAAAGAAACTGTACAGATATATCTGAATATAATGGAAGATTATCCACCATCCTACAAACACTAACTGAAAAATAAAATCAAAACTGAGAGCCACAATTTACTGTTCACATAAAAAAGAGTATGAACCAAATATCTAAGTTAAAAATATATTATTAGATTCAACAACTGAGATTGAGACCATTCAAAAACTAACTGCAGAGGTATTTCAATATGTGATTCTCAGCTTCACTGCATCTGAAGTATGCACTATATTAGTGCACAGCTATTATTGCTCTCTGGGACACATCCTGCAGTTTGTTAGTGGTTGAACCTGCAAACAGGAAAGTGGCAGGTGGGTCCCTCAGCCTCGGTGGAGACCTCACATCCTTGGGCTTACTGGCTGGAGCAGGAGAGAGTTGTCGGATGGAGTGGCTGGAAGTGGCAGCTGCTCCTAACCAAACAACATAAATCAAGCTTTTCTCTATTATCCAGGAGTGGTGTACACTGAGTGTTAATCATCTTAGGGTTCTGAATTTTCTGTATCTATCAGTGGATGAAGACTATAATTTTCCCATGCAATTGTCTTTGCCTGTCTTGCTGCTATTCCCTTTGTTGTTTCTAGTCATGTAAGAAACTGGAAGAGGTGGGAGTTTTATGCACTAGTACAGCACATTTCATAATATGTCTGTGGGGCTGACTGGGTGTCAAAGCATTTCAGTCATGCTATACTGTAACAGTTATGCTAAGAGATAATTTCAAAAAACAATTCACATTGCACAAGGCGTAGAAAAATGTATTTTTCAACCATATGCTTCTCACAAAGAAGAAGAAAGCAACTAGAAAAGCCTCACCTACGTTGTGTTTGAAGTAGCAGGTATACAGTCTGATGTCCATTAATTTTGGTGAGACCTGGCCGTTTAAGACAATTCTGGTTAGAATCATTGGGGCAAAGCTTCTACCTCAAATGCAAACCTCAAAATTACCTAATACCTTGTGGTTGTTAATTCAACACACATGATAATGCTTTCCCCTTCCAGATTCCAGTTATTGAGACATGATTCACTTCCTCATCCTTCATACAGCAAAAGAAATTTTAAATAAATGAAGTTCTCTAACTAAAGCTGACATTAATGCTGACACTAGGAAGGCTAAGTAATGGGTGAACAATTTGGACAGCATTTCACTGGTCCTGTTGACAAGAAACTATGTACATTTTCAAAATGCACATAAAATTCAGTTTGCACAGTTCAAAACAATGTTCATGCTTATGATTACAAATGCAACTTAAAGTCAGGTAGACTCCATTATCTTGTGATTTCTACACGTTTCTTACATAGAGAATCAGTATAATACCATTTTATTTTTCACATTTTAAGCCCACAAAGAGCGGTATTGTCCTGCAAAGNGAATTTGAAGGAAGAATACATTCAGGTTCATGTTATAATAACAGAAGAACATATAGTCAGAACACCTGATGCACTACTTGCTTCTGAGATCTGACCTAAGAATGAAATATCATAGTAGATTCTGGATGTACAATCAGAGATTATTTTGTATCCCTATGTAATCCCCCAGATTTTCTTTGAAATGTAATGCAAATTCTATTGTAACAAGAAGACAGCTTTTCTCTATGGCATTATATTTTTTTCCGTTTGTTTTAATTGTAAGCTAATGATGGTCCAGTGATTGCATACAGATGGTACTTGATATTTTACTTCTTTAATAGAAAAAATATACTTCATTAAAAAACAGTAACTTAGATATCTAACCGGTAATCCATATCTTTTTCAGCTAGCTGCAGAATAGACTAATCAACAGAAAAACTGACTGACTTCAAGTCTGACAGTGATTTTCATTTATAGGGTATTTCAAGTATATGCCCAGGATCCCTGCTATGCAGAATGAGAGAAAGGAAACAAAATTCTTTATCTGTCAGGATAAATAGCAGCGCATTCTCATGGAAGGGTCAAGTAATCAAATTTTCTATATATATCAGAGTTTAAAGATGTTATTCTGAAGCCACAGAACAAAACTCAGGATTCAGTGCCTAAGGATGTACTTAGATTGAAGATATAGTTGATGTTTCACATATTAATAAATAGGAATAGACACTGAAGGAAAAGCTTGATCCACCTACCAATCCAGATTCACTGCACTATTTTATCCTTGTTTTAGTCAGACCAGAACGGAGCCCTAGGTGTCAAGTGGAAGACAGGCAATAATTTTGGAAAACTAGATTTCTGCTCCAAGAGTATGAAGTAAACCAAACAAATTGCAGAAGGGATGGACAGCAGGAAAATATAATATTTGTTTTCAATTTTTGCATTTCAGTAAAGATTTTTTTTTTAGCTGTAGTTATCTTTCTGTATTAGGGAATGTGAGGACTAAGGAAGCGTTTGCAATGACATTTGGATCCCACATCTAGCAACTGTAAGAACTTTTCCAATAATCAAAGAATCATATAATGAAAAAATAAAGATGAAAATAACCATGACTTTAGCATCTTTCAGCTTGGTGGAATGTAGAAAGACAAACAAGAATAGGGACTACAATTTGTCTCTCTATGTTTGAAAGTCACCACACTCTTGAATAAGTAATTTTCTGATAAATTAATCTTTACTTTGCTCTCATTGTGTTTTTGTTTTTTTTTTTTTTTTTTTTATTGGAAATACAGAGGTCAATCGAAAGCA
>VYZQ01020383.1:0-19174 GCA_013400655.1 Mystacornis crossleyi
TTTCAAACAGCAGTTGCTGTTCCTTAGGCTTTTGCCTCCCGGACAGTCAGGAATCTTGAGCAGCGTGCTCTAAACAGCTCTCCCTGACTCCAGCCTGAGACTGACCTGCTGCCTGCCTTGGGCTTCCCAGCCAGGACTCCTGCATCCAAACATTGCCCAGGAAAGCCAGAAGAGGCATAATGTGCATCAGTTAAAATCGGAGAGCAGGAAAGTCATAGGACTGTTCCCTGCTGAGTTCAGAAGTCAGAGTGAGGGAATTGTGTGATAACTTGGACAACAGTGAGACTGCACAATACTTCTGCGTTCCTTTAATTGGGGTTTGGCAACTGGTATTTCTTTTTATGTATTTATTTATTACCTTAATTTTCCTGTGAAGTGACTGTGTGTGTTTAGGGCATTTGTAATGCACTGTGAGCGCCACCCCATTGCCTGCACTTGCACAGACTAATCCTTAGTGGGAAATGTGACGGGAAAGGTGCACTCTCAGTTTAAAATTTCCAGTTGAACTTCTGACAGATTTAAGAGCTGAGTCCACAGTTGCACAACTGCCATCATTATCAGGAATTAGCAATGACATCTGGGAACATCAGGGTTTCTGATGACAAGGTCCAGGCTCAACTGCTTTTGCAGGAGGAATGTCCATGCCAGACCAGTCACAAACACTTGAGTGGAGTCTGTCCTTCTGGGAAGGGCTGGAGCACCTCACAGCAACATCTCATTGGGACACAGAATGAATTCCCAGCTTGTCCCTTTTCCAGCCAGACCAGTTTGTGTGCTGTTAGTGCTAATGCCACATACTTGAGGTGATGCTGGATGTTGCATTCGGCCACAGCAAGCAGTTTGCTTGGTGTGGGTTGGGTGACACCCCAAACTGAGCTGAGATTACTTCCGACAATTCACTCCTGTCTTTTATTCCCTCTCCCTCCTGCCACGGTGAAGGACTACAATGCTTTCTTCGAGGCGCGGGAGAACAACGCCGTGTACGCGTTTCTGGGCTTGACTGCGCCTCCTGGGTCGAAGGTAGGTGAGCACCTCCTCACAGTGAGCCCCAGCCTGTGGCTTGCACCTCCTCCTTCTCTGCTCAGATTAGGATCCGGCACGTGTGGTATCATTGCCCCCATCAATCTCCCTGGGAGATACTCAGTCTCCAGAGGCTCTCAGGCTTCAGCTTCAAAAGAGTAGTTAATATTTGCATTGAAGAATGCATAAGAAATCTAGATGAAAAGAATTGTCCCAAAATCAAAGAATGTTTTCAATTCAGTCAAAATATTTAATTCATGTGAAATTTTGATGAGATTTTTTACTAGAAAGTCCCTTGAAACCACAGCTACTGATTCTGAAATAACATGCTCTTGCTTCAGAGTAGTTTCTTCCTCCAGCTTGTTATCCAAAGCTTATTTTCCTTTGCCAATTACAAACTGGGCTGCTGCTTTGTGGATGCAATGGGCTGGAATTCTCCTTTTGATTTTGATAGGATAAGACAAGCCTGTTTTATACGTTTCACTTGACAGCAGCAGGATCCTCCAGGTCAGTTGCAGCTTTCTTACTCAAATGGATAAACACGCCGCTCCCTTTCAGCTTTACTCACGTATGAGTCGAAGGTTGTGCTGTGCACATCACTAAGAGACCTAATTTTAAAGGTGGATGGTGACCCGTGAGCAGTGAGCACTGCAGGTTGTGGGGCAGACTGAAGCAGTTTTGGGAGCCGAATTTCCAGCAGTAGCTCCACTGATGGGAGTGATGTGATGAGGAGAGTTGCACAGAGCAGAGCTTGGGATCTGCGCCCCAGCATAACCCACCAGCAGTGTCAGACCAGCTGCACACAGTGCCACAGTCCTGGTGAAAATCCTTGGAATATCTGCACTGCACTGCTCTGCAGAGTGTGCGGGATGGAGCCAAGGAACCAGGAAGCAATCCTGAGACTGTGGGATGCAGGGACAAGGCGTGCCTTCCCCCTGGGAAGTGCAGTGGTACCAGAGAGCAGCTGCTGCCATAACAAATCAGGTCACCTGTCTCGGTAACATTGGGAATGTTGTTGCTTCCCAGACCTGCCGGCTGGCAGGGGCAGCCAGCATGGCTGTCAGGAGCTCTGCTTCTGTCCTCACCTAAGGAAAAGGTGAATTTTAAACAGGAGGGATAGAACACAGTTGTACTCTGCTGAATTTCCATGTTGTGCTGGGCTAAATAACCTTTGCAGAAGTGACCTTGTACCCCCTGCATCCTGCTCTGGGGCTGATTTTGGGAGTCCCTCCCACAAGCAGGATGTCCAGTCAAGTTGACTGCCTGCTGCTGAGGAGGGTACACGGATTTGTAGGTGCTGAAATTGGCATTTCCAGCATAGCTGTGTGCAGCTTGGATATAATACTGTAGGGAATGACATGGCATCTGCAGAAAAGGGCAGGAGGCTGGGAGCAGCCTTGGTAGGAAACCTCCATTCAATGCTATCAGGAGAGATTTGGGAAGTTACTTGACTTTGAACACAAAGGTTTGATACTAACGCTAAACAGGACTGGCTCAGAAGTGAGCATGGAAAATCCAACTAACTGTTTTCTGAGCCCCACTGGTTTGGTTTGTCCTTTGGATCTACAAACTCTGGGAAAGGCTGGCCTTCAGTTTATCTGAAATATCTCTACTTCAAGCAATATGGGTGGATTTTAAAGGGAGAGGATTTTGTGAGTTAAAAGCTATGTTTAATTATGTCTTTATTAAGGATTTAAGGACTGAGAGGCTGCTCAGTGAGGGGCCTTGATGGAGAAATAGGGAAAGCTATGAAAGAGGGACAGTGTCAAGCCTGGAAAGCTGAGCCTCTCCCAGATAACTTGCAGGACTATGCCCAAGGAAATGGAGTTTGACCTCCAAGAGAAATGGAGTCCGACCTCCAAGAAAAATAGGTTAGCAGGTTACTTGTACCAGCTTTCCTGGGTATGAGGGAAATACCAGGAATCCTCTCCAGCTTTTCACTGCCTGTTCTGAAGAGAAGTACTTTGTCTTGCAAAAAAAAAGCCAGTGAGCTGTCACCATTGCAGTGCCCTGGGCTGGATCAGGGAATTGTTACAAAGCCAAGGGAAGCTTCTCCTCTTTCTTACCATTCAAAGAACCACTTGTCTTTCAGAGAATATCAAACATGCTGCCTTTTTCCAGGCTTTGTAGCTATTTTTGATCTTCCTTTCATTGTTCACCTGCCTTTTCTGCCACGGATGGCTGAGACGCCCTCGCACAAGGCCTGTGGGTGCACGGTGACATCCTGGCCCCGCTCTCTGACCCATGATAGGCCAGCAGAGCAGAACAGGGGCCAGGAGCACGGCAGCTCCAAGCCAGGCTCTTCCCACGCCCTGAGTTCAAAGGCAGGATGAGGGCAGTTAGCCAGGAAAACCAGAGTGATCCACCACATCCAAGATACAGGAGATACGCGTGGGACTTCCTGCCCTGCAGGCTGGGGTCACCCACTCTGTCTCCTCTCTTTAAAAAATCTTACAGACTTCTTGGAAATTCCCCTCTGAGTCCTTTCTCCTCATATGTTTTGTTTGTTTAGCAGTGCTGGCTCATGGTAACAATGATATTGAATCCGTTATCTTGAGTATTTCTGTGCAGTCACAAAAGCAATGGCTCCAACGCATCTTGGCAGATGTTGAACTTTGTCCTTTCAAATAAGCCAGGCTGTCCCCACTGAGGTGCTGCACTGAGGGCAAGGGGAATTCATCTCTAATTCATCTCCTTGTAGGTCCTGCTGCTGCTAGCAGGTAATTGAATTAATCTGCAGTCAAAAGTACACTCGGAGAAACCAGAAGGAAATTCCTTTTGCATTTCTTCTGTTGTCATTCTGTTCCCATTTGTGATCACCTTACAAAGGCTGGAAGAAGACTGAAAAATGCAGGTTATTGTTTTATAGTGTTCCTTCTGAAACATACTGAGAAACTACTAACATGCAATTCTCTTTTGCTGTTTCAGGAAGCTGAAGCACTGGCCAAGCAGCAAGCATGAATTTCAACTGCCTTAAATGTCTGTAAAGGGAATTTCCACAGCTTTTTATAAAATAATCCAACTGTCTCTGCTTCAAGAAATGTAGATGTGATTTCTAACATTTGATTGGTGCTTGCAGCATTCACTGTCCGTAACACAAATTGAACACAGGATGGAAATGGGAATTTCAGGGTAGGGAGCAGGAGTGGGTTCTGATGGAAGCCGAAGCAATCAGACATGAATGAGTTACATTTAGTTTAAACTGTCCTGGCAATTTGTCCATTTTGTGTAAACTTAAAGAAACTATTTTAGTACTAAAAATGCAAATGGGTTTTACCTAGAGATCCAACTATTTAAACTATGAAAAACAGCATCTAAAACCTCGTCAGATACTAATTTAGTGCCTGAGTTGCCTCAAAAATGTTACTGAGTTACACAGTAATTTTTCAGTGTCTTTCCTGGTTTCAGATGAATTTGTAGGTGGTACTGTGTAGTTTAACCATTGTAGTCGCTTTGGAAAGTTGTGTTTGTCTTCTGTAGAATGGGTATTTAAGGTTTGTATTATTACACACTGTACAGATGATAAAAACCCCAACAAACCCCATGTATTTCTCATTTAAGTGATCTGTGTGGGCTCTTTGGACAAAAAGGGATGTGGGCAATGGACACAGGTCCCTCACAGCTGCCTAAGCACGAGTGATGACACATCTAGGGCAAGATTCGATGTTGCAAACAAGCCAAAACGGCCAGAAATGGCATTTCCTTACCTGTGTAAGGGTGAAAGCCTTTAATGTATTTCTCTACAAAAATACCAGTTCACACTGCTTAGAGCATTAAACATCTCACTGCATGTTCAAGTAGCCATTAGGTTCATATAGTATTTTTTCAAATGAGATGTTTGAATAGCAAAAGTTATTGTAATTAAGCAAGACTTCTTTTTTTTTAAGGTTTAAAAACTTCATTTCCATTGTTACTGCCATATCATAAAGCTATCACAGGAATTGCAAATCTCTCAGTGTCTTGTGTGGGTGAATTTACCATGTGCAATATTAACCTGTGTGTTCTCCCAGTGCTCATGAGGAAGCCTGTAATTTCTGGCCATATTTTAATTCCTGATTTATCATTTTGGGAGCCTGGGAAGCAGTTTGAAGCTTGTGCTTACAAAAGCAGCACAGTATCATGAGGCAGAGGGATGGATGGATGCTGCCTTACCTTAAAGATTACCACCCACAGAGACAACTGTGCTTTTTTCTTAACAACTTTTGTCAGGAATTACTGCAATTCTGTGAGTTTTAAGATCTTTTGGGGATGGAAGGTTGGTTATGTTTTAAATCCAGCATCAGATTTTTGTTGTTCACTATGATTTCATCTTTCTGAACGAGGTGATTTTTCTTTCTTAATATTGGCCAAATCTTTCTCTGTGTCTAAATTCCTGCTCAGCTTTTTGGGAACTGTGGAATACTAAGTGAAGTGTGGTGGGGAAAGTGGGATTTGACACACAAGTCTCTGTACCCACACCAGTTTGCTGTGTTTCCTGTGCAAGTTTGGTGAATTACAGCCATTATTTTGGAGAAGCTGTAATTAAAGTTGCTGCCAAATTCTGTCAGTTCAGCGACCCAAAACATTCTGAAACGAGGTCAATCCCTGTCTCAACGGTCAAGAAAATTGCCAAGTTTAAGAAAGCAAAGTCACTGCCCTTGTCTGTCCCCCCCTTGCCATATGGGAGCGTTCAAACTGTATCAGCATTCCTAAGGCAGCTCTGGTGAGCCAGGCTGAATTATTCCTTTGTCCGGGGAACAAGGCACCGACACAAACTGAAAATACTGAAAATCTCTTTGTTGTGTGTGTAAAACTTGAGTTTTTTGATGCAGATCTCTCGCATGACTTTAGGAGTGCCAGGAATCTGTTACCTCTGTGCTGGTTTTCTGTTTCCATGGGTGCAAGGACTGAATTTGTTCTTTTCTTTCTTATTTTTTTCCTATGTAGAAAGCAGGCATTGAGGATTTAACCTGTATATTAACCATTCTGTATCATTCCAATAAAGTTGTTTTAGAACACTTTCTCACACCATGACTTGTTTGCATGGTTTGTTCACGGTTTGAAGTTTGAAGCTGAAAAAAAGTGGAGTTTTCAGATGAAAATACTGCTTTTTAAAAGTTCAGGAGTTATACAAGGTGAACATCAGGGATTCGCTACTGCTGTGTGTAAAGTCTGCTGGGCTGGATCTCCCACCTGTTGCAGCTAATGGGATTTAATTACTAAATGGGATTTAATTTAGGATACACCTACCCAAAACTGTGTGTCAAGGTTTGGGTTATTTCCCACATTATCCTGCTTTCCCACTCACTCCCCAGGGCAGGGACAGGTCGGAAGCAGCTGGGATGTGGCGGCTGCTCCCAGACTCATGGAGCTCACCCACCCCTCCCCTGCTCATTTACAAACTATAATTAATTAGCTTTATGCTGCTCACATCAGGGAGCTGTGGTATTTCATATTTGTGTTGCCACAGGGCAGTGCAGGATAAATTTTAAACTGAAACTTCCCTTTTACCTTCCCTGTTTGCCTGGTAGATCAGCAGGTCCCTCCTTCCGGCTTTGCACGCTGAAGTTCTGCACCACGGAAGATCTGTAGAGTTACAGAAATGACCTCTGCCTCTGACCTGCCCTGGGATTTGCCCAAATTCCAGACTTCAATTCACATCCTCTGGAGGAAACCAATAACCTTATCTTTTAAAGAGTGGTTTGTAAGGATCAGCTTCTGTGTGAACAGCTACAGCACAGCCAAGCACCATCAGGCACAGGATGCCTTCTCAAGGGGATTATTGCTTGTCCCTCACACTTGTCCTTCTGAGGTGTCTTAGAACTGGCCCATAAGATGGGAAAAGGGCCATGAATGCCATTTCTAAATTGTAATGAATCCCATTTACTTCCCCTGCGTATCCACTCCACTTGTACAACTCAGAAAAATCACTGCTTTTCTTGTTTTTTTTTTTAATTAAAGTCTTAAAACCTCAGTTGTTATTCATTAATGTAAAGCTCAATAAAAATAGTTCCCCAAAATCTTTAAAAACCAAGCTACTTGTATGCACACAATGTGTGACAACTTCCCCTACCCCAGGCTCAGATCCTAATCCCATGGCACAAATAAATCATTCCCAAATCTTTACCTTTTATTTAGTTTCCTGCAGAAATATTCTGCGATTTACCCATATTCTGTCATCTTGGTAGGATGTTTTAAGATTGAATGGTTCATTATCACAGTTTTAAAGTTTTTTATTAAAAATTTTGGTCTGTATTGGTAAACTTGGAAATGCAAAAGGATTGTAAAAGTCGAGGTATGAAGTAGGAATTGCTGTATTACTACAGGTGAGCACAGTAGTGAATACCGAGTATGCAAAATAAATATATTTAGTACAAAACACATGTGTTGTACTCATGAAGTATCAGACTTGGCCTTGTATATATTGTAACAGTAATATATAGTAGTTCATTATGAATATTATTATAGATATATAATTATAAATATTTATACACATACACAATATAGCAATATGTAATTCCTATACACTATAATACCTTATAGTAATTCCTTCTCTCACAGGTTGGTTTATTGAAGATATCATCAGGAACTTGTCCATTTCTTCATTTTAATTTGCTCAGTATTTCAAAATCCTGAAATAAAAGGAAACCAGCACATCATTAATACAATGTCAGCAGTACTATAATTCCCACGTGGCCTCAGTTCTTTCCTGAGCCCTTTCGCAGCACGCAGGGCAGGTTTTTTTGTGTTTACACGAAGCGAAGTGCATCAGACACAGGAACGTGCCCGAATCCCACCCGGCCCCGCCGTGAGGGGCCGCAATGGCGCCCGGGCCCCGCAGCGCCGCCGCCGCGCGCCGTTGCTGCGGCAACCAGCAGCCACTCAGCGGCCGAGGTGGGCCCGTCCCGCCTTTCTATTGGGCGGTGCTGCTGTCAGTCAGCACTAACCCCCGCCCCCTGTAGTACTTAAGCTGCGCCGTCTGAGGGCGGGCCGGGCTGCGCAGTTGGACGGGGGTGGTATTGGGCTGGGCGAGTGAAATTCCCTTTGGAATGGAAAAGAAAGGGCTCGCAACAGCTGTGCTTAAGGAAAAATCCCCAGCATAAAACCTTTCAAATTAGGCAATATCTATTTCATGTTTATGTGCATACAAAGTACACAGCCTGTGCTGAGAGAGGGGACTCTTTACATGCAGTCACAGTTCCTCTAAAATCATTTAGTGCGGTAGCATTTCTTTTTTCCTTATACAGATGCTTCTGTAAGAGTAATTTTTTATTGTTTTTCACTATCTATTCAGCTCTGAATTCTGACATCCTTGCCTTGCTGTTTGTCCTAACTGCAGACTGTGGTCAGCTTCTGAAATAGCTTTGGTTCTATTTTGTTCTGACTCCATTAATAAAAGGGAATTTCTTTTTGGTAAGATCTTATTGAGAGAATACATTGACTTCCGTGGATGTTCATGCATTTAACACCTGGATCCCAGACTGGTTTGGATTGGAAGGGATGTTAAAACTCATCTCATTTCACCCTCGCCATGTGCAGGAACACCTTCCACAGATCGTCTTGCTGGGTATGAAATGGAATTGACTTGCTTTTAATCACTCCACACAAATTACCTGACTTGATTTCTTCCTCTCTCTCTGTTACTTTTGTGTTTTGTTGAAACAGCTGCACAAGAANATTGGTGTCTTGCTCCTGTCATTAAACAGTGTCTTTTTAGAATCTTTTATCTAGTACTTAGATGATATTCAACTTCTTTTTTATTGAGAGTTTGTATCTTCTGAGAAAAGGAAATTTAGAAAAGGCATCACCAGAAAACTCTTCTGAGTGTGGGTTGGACCCTGTGCTGAGGGGTGGGGTGGCTCAGTGCATGAACTTGGCTTCAGCTTGAAGAGGACACCTAAACCCACCATGGGGGCACCTGGGACGTGCCAGAGGTAATTTTGAGCCCCCAAAAAGTGGTTTTGGTCAATAAGCAACACGATTGTGCAGAGCTGTCCATTGGGTGCTGCTTTCAGATTGGCACATTGTCATGTTTGCATTTTATAGACACAGGGTATTTCATAAAAAAACGGATGAAAGGAAGTTGCCAACATCTTTCCCATCAGTGGCACATCACAAGACTCTAAATTTAGCTTCCTGTTTCCAAAGGGGAAGTGGTGTAAGTCCACAAGTCAGCTGAGCAGCACCGAGCTCCTGCCGATGGAAGTGGAATTCAGTTCTGATTTCTCTCTGCCTGGCGCAGCTCTGGCCCTCTGCTCCTCCCCGTCCCCTGCTCTGGCAGTCAGCAGCTCCTCGGCATCGCACTGTGGTCAGAAACATCTCAATTCATTTTCAAACATCCTCTTTTAGACTTAGCCCTCGCTTTGTGTTCAAAAACCGCGCCTCTTCCCAGCGGGATCGCTTCTGTTTTATGAGGAAAAAAACGGGGAACTGCATCGTGAGTGCGTCAGACTTTTTCTGCCCAAACAGCAGTGAGGAAAGAGAGTGTAACCATCTGCCCTCTTCTGCCCTCTCCCAGCAGCTGTAGCAGGAGAGCTCTGGGCTCGGTAAGTTGGGCGTTTTGTGCCTTTCTTTTTTCCTTATGCTTTGTTCTAGAACGCTGGAACCACTTACTGTATTTGGAGGAGACCAGTTTTTCCAAGATTACCATATTTTAGCTCTTCATGAGCACTTTCAAAGCAATACACCAAAATTTTTCAGCAGGTAAGGAGCTGGGTACCTTGAGGTCCTACAGACCAGAGTAGGGACCTGGTTACCCATGTCCAACAAGGCACACAGCATTCCAAATTCCATCAACCTTTAGCAAGATCTAGACTGCCAAATATTCTTCTTTCTTTGGAAATTGGTTTATCAAGTCCCTTAAGTGCTTAAGAAAGTGTTGCCCTGCTTTTTGGATATGTAGATAAACAGATCTCTTGCCTTTCCTGCCTGCTTTGGCCTTGAAATTCCAGTATTACTTTCAGCTTCAGGGAGGGAAGTGTGCCACAAAAATAAAGAATTCCGCAAAAATAAAAAAAAGAAACTGTTGTGCTGTGCCAACATGTAAATTTCAGGGGGAAGGTGAAAATTTCCCTCTCTCAAATAACTGAAGTTTTAGAATATCTCCTGCAAGGAGCACTGGGATTGAAAAGTGACCCAGTGTAGGGAGTTTCAAATATACCAGGGTGTAGGGGCATGGTGAAGAGTGTTGAGCCACAAGCACCGTTTGGGTATGTGGATACTTCGATTATGAGAGATTAAAAGTATAATTGAAGAACTGAATGTTTTTCTTACATTCATGTTTCCCATTCCTCTGTAAGAGAAGCGGTGATGATCTCTTCAGTGAGTGCAGGTCAGACTCTTAATGTGAAGGCTCCCATTGATTTTAATAATTCACAATTGGAAAGGAATGATAAGGAATCATTAAGTGTAGTAAATTATTTTGAGCCACTTATCTCTTCACTATGATCACTATTGGGGAAGGCAAATTAACTATGTCTTTTAAGTTCATCATTAAGAGGGACTCCAAGTACATTGGATCTGCATTTTGAATACGGTTTTATTACACTTGCAGAACTCTCAGTATCTTTTGAAGCTCCTTGGCACCTCACAGGAGGGCTCAAGTCAGAAACAATCTCTAAATATGAATTTAATCTTTATTTCTTTTCTATGTCACCTCTTTAGCTCTTGGAAATTGTTGTCTTTTAATGGAAAACATTGATTAATTACTGATGCTATTGATACTGACAAGTGAAATGATTTTGCTGATTTTTACAGCTTTTAAGGTACAATCTGTCTCAGATGCAGAAGAGACCAGGGAGCAGAAGGAACGTTACAGATGAAGCAGCTGATTAATGCCCTCCCTGTATCTTCAGAATGATTTTTGTGGACATGGTAATGAGGAAAAGCATGCAGATTAATGTTTGCTAAAAATGAATGCTTGAGAGAGAACCTAAAATCACTGTCTTTGTGAGAAGTGCATTGCTCATTAATAATAATAACAACAATAGTAATAATAATATAATTATTATATAATAGTTGTTGAATAATAGTTGTTGTTGCATTGTGCCTGTCTTTCAGTCCCGGGGCTCCGTGGAACTCTGATGATCCCTGTTGCTCACACTCGTCACCATGCTGGCAGAAGGCATCCTAACGAGGCTCATCTATAAAGAAAGCTGTCATCAAGATAAGCCTTGCAAATCTCCTGCATCCCAAAAGGCTAAAGAGGAAATCTGGAGACAGAAACTTGTAGACAATCCAAAAATTAAAGGCTTTGCTGATGAATGTGAGAAGCAGGAGGAGCTCTCTGCCAGAAGCAGCAAAGTGGAAGCTGGGAGCAGCCCTCGATGGGGATCCATAGAAAAGGAGCCTGCAAAATACCAGGAAATGCTGGTTAAAGGAACTGCATCCCCAGCTTTACATATCCCCAAGAGAGGAGGAAGCCTAGACCAGGTGGATTTGTACAGATCCTGGCCATGCAACAGCATTTACCAGAACTATCCTGACCTGCAGATCGGGGGGGACCGCGTGGGGGGCCACACGTGTGACTCGGGCTGTGTCCTGGACCGCGTGTGGGATGAACTTCCCGACGGCCCCGTCCTGCTCTCCATAGATATTCCCCCAGGTCAGTCCCCTCTGTGTGAGCATCCTGGAAAGCCCAGCGTGATGTCCCTGCCTGGAGATGAAGCTGGAGAAAGGAGCATCATGCTCAGTGAGGAGCCCCTTTCCAGCTCCACACTCAACAAGTACATGGAAGCCAAAGTAGCAGAGCTCTACAAAGAGTTTTTTGAAGAAAACCTGGCCAGGTGTGGTTCCATAACAAACGTCCTCACCTGCAGCTGGATGAGGAACAGCCTGGACCGGATAAGTGTTCAGATCTCCCAGGAGCAGAACATAGAAACCTCCAAAGCCAGAGGAGCCCTCTTGCACTCGTTGGCTTTGTTCAGCTCCCGCAATGCTGCCAACAGGAACAGCTCTGAGTTCAGCACCCCAAACCTCCAAATCTCCAACCCAGGGGGTGCAAAATGGAGCTGCCGGATGGAATTCACATCCTGACTGAGCTGCTGAGCTCAGGAGAGGGATGGGATTCAGGTATGAATGTTTCACTCCAAGGATTAGGTTGGGAAATGGAAACATTTATACACTACACTTGTTCTAATTAATATTTTAAGGCTTAAACCCCTCTGGTAGCAGGGGAAGTAAAGGTCACTGTTTTCTGTTTTCTAATGGAGAATTTGAAATTAATTTCTCTCCAAAATAGTGCTTAATCATGTTTTTATAATATATATAGAATCACAGAACTGTTAAGGTTGGAAATGAGCACTAAGATTATCTAGTCCAACCGTCAGCCCAGCACCACTAAACCAAGTGCCACATCCACATATAAAAGCATTTAATTTTCTGCAAAATCAACAAGCAAAGATGACTGCAGCATTGGTAAAAAAGTAGTGCAAGATTCCAGCATCTTCATTTGGAAATTTAAATGCAGATTTTGGTATGGAAATACTGTTGTTTAGCTTTCAAACACATTTTCTCCCCTTGCTCTTGCTTCTCAGCAACTATTTCCGCTGGAAATTCTTCATTATGTCACCACTGTAAAATGATAGATGAACTGGACTGTTACCTGCTCTGCAGAAGTTTTTTCTAATAAAATTTTTTGTTGGGTGTTTTTGCTTGTGGAGTTTTTTTTTGTTTGTTGGTTTGGTTTGGTTTTGTGTTTGATTGTTTGGTTTGTTTTGCTTTAATTCAGTATCTTTATTTTGTGGGCATTTCTTAAAATCATCTCTGAGCTGAAAGAAAATACCAGTAGGATTGAGAAGAAGCTGCTCCTGAGGGAAAAGTTACCTGAGTGGGCAAAGTAAGGACTTCTCCACCCTGATTAAAATGACAGGGAAAGATAATTCCTGATAAGGGAATAAATTAATAAAATCAGATTCATACACATCCTAGACCTAACTGGTCATTGCCTGATCCATAATTCCCACTGACCTTGGTGCAAGGAATATAAGCAATACTGAATCTTGTCCTTGTTTTCTAGGAGCACGAGAGGAAAAGGATGATTTGCGTCCCTATGCATTGCCCTAATTCCATGTGTGTCTCATTAGTCCTTCTCAGCATTCAAAACCAAGCCAGGAGTCCTTTGGAAGAGGCCAGAGGACTTCATTAAATTCCGGAGGAGTCCAGGTTGGGCAGAGCTCTCCAGATTTCCTTGGTGAAGGTGCAGAGAATGAGTTAATGTAGGGTGAGAGGGAAATATTCCGGAGGGCATCAGTAGCCAAAGGGTTTGCGATTATCCGTGGCAAGAAGTGCTCTGTGGCATTTGTGCTGCCGTGCTCCAGCCCTTGGTTCCCCCCGGGATCTATTTATAGCTCAGGCCAAAGTCTGGAAAGAAGTTAATTGCACGAGGTTCTTCCTCAGGAAATGAGGAAGTCGGAGGTTAAACCTTAACTCCAGACTCCGGTGGTTTTCAGTCCCTCCCAGCGCTGAGGAATGCGCTGGAGGAGCCCCTCTCTGCTCTGCTGCTCACCTCAGTCCCAGCCCCAGGGATTAAAGTCGATGGATCAGCAGCAGCTGCTGCAGTGGGAGAATCGCTGACGGATCTGCTCATCTATCCCCACGACAGAAATGGAGTGGCAGAGGAAAAACAAATCATGGGAGTTTGGCACAACCTGAGGTTACTGGCAACTTGTGTTCATCCCATCCCTTCTCAGGACTGGTTTCAGAGCTCTTTTTTTAAATTAATACATATGTGAATAATTTTAGCTGGAATACAAATAAAACCACACAACAGCAGTGTTTTGTGGAAAATAGGTAGTTTAGATCACCCCAATGACACGTGTTTTCACAGCACAAATGAAGGTGCAGATAAATGCACATTGCTAATGTAAAGCAGATTGTATTTCGTTATTGATTTTATGTAGTTTTGCCCATGGAAAAATATTGTCCGTGTGCTTTCTCCCCCCAGCATTTGTTATTCTGGTTTAATCCAGAATTTAAGTAACTTCTCAAAATTAATTTCTCTCTGTAGGAAGAAAGATGTTGCTGCAGGATATATTTTAGGGGCAAAATCTGGTAATTTCTAAAAAGATGAGACAAACACATTTATGACTCACTTAAATACTACTTTAATTTCAATATTATTTTAATTGTCGTGTTGCAATACATGACCTGCTTTGGATTTTTTTTATATTTGGAAGATGCTGAGTCCCATTACGAGTTTGAGTAAAACTCCATCAGCTGCACTGGACCTGTGCCTGTTTTCACTAGCAGGAAAAATGCCTCAGTGAACCCAGATTCCATGGGGAAAATCCCTAGGAAGGTGCTTTTCCAGCCCGCTGAAGGGCAGCAGCTGGATTTCATTACAAAGGAAAGCAGTGCCATATTTTACAGGGCAGACATCCATGGGCAGATTCTGCCTGGAGCTGATTTTTATCCACATGCCAGAAAATCTGATGCTGGAGAAGAAATGCTGGCAGGGAATTTTTACTTTCATATCCAGCTCTCATTCCATGTTCCCACAGAGGAATATTCACCAGGTCTGGGACCCAGACCCTGTAGAAAACTGGACTCCTTAGTTAAATTTCCCCAGTTAATCCTGTAGTCAGGATGTTCCCCAGCCTGCCTCAGCTGTGGGAATTAAGCCCCTCTAGAATGTGACTTCATCTACCTGGAGGATAGTTGGGATTTTTCCACATTAACAATCTTTCTGAGATTTGTTAAATAGTCAAATGGTGATATCTAGTGGTGGTTTCCTTTAGTACCTTCCAGGTCAGAATTTCCAGAGCTTTACAACCATTTTGCAACAAAATCTCAAAGTCCATCTTTCTCTGGAGGGAGAATTATTTCCCACAAAAAGGATGCCCAGGTGTGCAGAACAACCACTTCCATCAATTAATGTTACTCAAGTTAAAATATAGAAGGACTTAAAACCTGGAGGGTCAAAGCCTTCCCTTTGGGACTAAAAAGTCCGACAATCAGAAAAATCTCAAACGCTAAATACCTGTGTTTTTCATTCATCTCTCTTTTAAACAGGAAAATGCAATTTGCTTGTTTAGCAAATGAAACTAAATCTGAATGGCTTATTTTTTCACTCAAAGTGTAAAATATTAATCTGCTTTTAATGGGCTGAAATCTACTTTTTAGCAGCATTCCTTCTTGCTCTCCACTAGTTTATACATGGCATGGAAAAACGGATATTTTCTCTGTTTTGCTCCTGTTTTACAGACAGATTTTAAAGATCCAGACATTTAATTATAATTAACCTAATTTTCTTTTTCTTTACTAGAAGACCCCCACCACTTAATCCTTGCCTGCTTTTCCTTTGAGTTCCTTTATTTGTGGTAATCCCATCAATCTGTTGGGAATATAAATCACTTGTGAGAGTCAATGGTCATTTGGTAAATGAGTGCCCAGGTGCTACTGAACCTTTCACTCCCACATCCACCATCCTGTCTACCTTCTGTGGGGAAATAAAAGGGTTTAGTGTGGCGCTGTGAATCCCAGGAGGTTGAAGATCTTCCCTTTTCCATCTTGTTCTGTGTAGGGGGTGTGGATATTCCCCTTCAGTTGTGGGCTGTGCTCTTGGGGAGGCAGAAAATCTGGAGCAATATTTGATGCACTGGAGCAAAGTGGGGGGAGATTTGCCTCTGGAGCTGACCTATTGAAACTTGGACAAATTCCCAAACATTGGGAATCCTGTGTGGTCTGTGTCCATCAGGGCTTTGTTTTCCTTGGGATGCTTGTTTGGGGCCCTTTTTGGAAGAGAAAATTTGTTGCTATATTTTACAAGCTTTGAAACTGCAATGCCTTGGGAACAATGTGGCATCTCACCACTTTTCCTGGGGCTTTATTTGGTGGTGTTTCTGAAAGAGATGAGCAAGGAACTGAGGAACTTCCCCTGGAGAAGGGAATCTGAAGCATCCTGAGGAGCTGGGACTAAAACCAGCCCCGGAGGGGCTGAGACTCGCAGGGGGTTTCTGTGTCCCACCACTGCTGCCTCTCCTTTAGGGTAAGTGGGAGCAGGGTTTTTCTTAATATAGCTTTAGTTGGGTAAAGCTGAAATATGGGCTCTGGACTCTGTGGAAGTCTCTGGGAATATCTTACAGAGCCAGGCTGGGAGAGCTGAGGGGGGCTCTGGAGAAGAGAAGGCTCTGGGGCGAGCTTAGAGCCCCTTCCAGTGCCTGAAGGGACTCCAGGAGAACCAGAGAGGGACAAGGGCCCAGAGGGCCAGGACAAGGAGGAATGGCTTCCCTCTGCCAGAGGGCAGGGTCGGCTGGGGTATTGGGAAGGACTTCCTGGCTGTGAGGGTGGGGAGGCCCTGGCACAGGGGGCCCAGAGCAGCTGTGGCTGCCCCATGCCTGGAAGTGTCGAAGGCCAGGCTTGGAGCACTCTGGGATAATGGAAGGTGTCCCTGCCCGTGGCAGGGGGTGGCACCAGATGATTTTTAAGGTCTCTTCTGACCCAAACCAGTCTGTCATCTCATGATTTTTTTTTAATCCTTTCTCCCCATGCTGATGCAGGAAGGGTTTTCCTGCCTCTCACTCCTGTGTTGGGAGAGAGGCTTTGCTTTCCGGGGCTCTCATTTGCTATTTAGGGATCCTTGATCCTCCTCAAAAAAATTTCTAATTCTGTGCAATTATACAATTTCTTAATCTGCTATGTTGCTGTGTTTTGTTCTCATTCTGCATCTGTAGTGATTACACACTTCTGCTTTCCGTTGCCAAATTTGTAAGGCCCATGGACCATTTATTCCCCTTGCTCTATTGCTCAACTGTACAAAGTTGATATTTCAATAATTAATTACTAATCTGAGAGTTAACAAAAGTTAACAAAAACGAGTGAGAGGACACCCAGACCTGCCCTCACTTTTTTTTTTTTTTAATTTTAAGCTGTGTTTGTTCTTTGTTTCAAATGAGTGAGATTTGTGAGCATAATGGAATAGGGAAGAGAACTGCACACTGATTTCCTGAAAATCTTGCCTTGAAGTTTTAAATTAACAAATTTTGTTCCTCTTTCCTGGTAGTTGAATTATAAAGACACTTTCCTGGAATAGAAAGCAAAAACCATTCCTGTTGCACATGTTAAATTTGTACAAACCAGTGTGAAATGCTGTGTGTGGCTCTTGGTGCTGGTGGTGTTTGCACGCTGGGAAAGGCCCACGGGCACAGCTCCCTTTCCCTTTGCTCTCCAGGCTCTGCTCCAGCCCAGCCATCCAACAGCAAGGACAGGTCACTGATCACAGGCAAATGGCCTGGGGACAGCTTTATTGAATATTTTATGTAACAAAGACATCCTTGGGAATAGCCACCTGCTGATGTTTATTCCATGGAGAGAAACCAAAGGCTGTGTCCAGGAAGTAAAAAACTTCAGGGAAAGTGTGGATTTCTCCTGACAATGTGTGGGACCAGGGTGTGGTGTCCTGGGGACAGCCAGTAAGTGGGAACCAACCTCCACACTGAGGTGAAATCCATGAATTAAATATCCAAGGTCTCACTAGTAAGGAGGCAGAATGTGCTCACACCTCTGCTGAGATGTATCCTTTTAACTTGTTCCTTATCAATATTCCAGCTGCTCAATGTAATTTTGTTCAAATTCTCCTTAAACCCAGATTTTTGACTGGAATCACTCATGTTATATTAAATCTCAGCCTGCCTGGGCTCTGGGTGCCCACGAGGCTCCCCAGCTCCCCGCAGCCCCAAGTTACTTCTCAGTGTCCCCGTGGCCTGTGATGTGCTGACAGGCCCCACGTCATGGCCTGGGGTTTTCCAGGGTTTCCTGTTCCTGCTGCCCACAATAGCTACGGGTGGGATCCTTCCCAGAAGGGGAAGTGGGATGAGTGGCTTGGAGGTTTTTAGGGCAAGCTGAAAAAAAGAGGTTTACTCCTAAAAAGGGACCAAAAAAAGAAAAGGTGGTAACACTAAAACATCACCTGGGTACTCCCAAATATCGTCTGGCTGATCTCTGTCCCACAGCTCAGCATGGAGCACTGAAGGGTTTCCCTAGGGAAAGCCAAGAGCTCCCTCAGGGATAATCCACCATGGTACTTGTGGGGCTGCCTGTGGTCAGGAGGTGAGGGTTCCCTGGGGAAAAAGGGGCAGAAATGTTGCATTTTTATTGCAGGAGCCTGGATTTTGGTCGCTTATACCATATCCCACAATAACTCTGTTCTTCTCCCAGTCTTCTTCATTCTACCAGGAGCAAGGTGCCTGTCAGCACAATTATGGAGATAAAAATCCAGCCTGGAGATGAAAAGAGCATTACATTAGGGAAAAAATGAAAGCCTGTCCATAAACATTGGATCAAATGGTGCTCACATGAAAAAGTGGATCAATAATATCAATAGCCATTACCGGAGGAACAACATGAATTCTGTTATCATAGAACTTTGGAAAAACATTTTGTATTTGGCTTATTCATAGCTAATATATAACAAACTTGATGGTGTTAGAGGTCTTTTCCAACCTTAATGATTCTATAATTTTACAAGGTAGCTTTCTTTGAAAAATGGAGAATATTTTAAAATTATCCTCTCTGTTGACCTTCCTCAAATTCTGTCCCAGCTTCGTTAGTTTTTTTTTCTGGTTCTGTTATTAAATAAATATAGATTCTACTCACAAAAGCAGTTTCCAGGATGCTGTTGAGCTCCCCACTGCAAGGCTTTCCCCCCCTCCAAGATGCAAATATTTCATTTTTGGCTTAAGGGAAATGTAGGTGAGCATTAAATTTTTTTGCTTTTTTTCCCGAGAATAGCAAAAGACAAAGTGGATCATTTGGGGATGGAGGGGAATGGGAGGTTGGCAGAACTCCTTTTCCATGCTGCCAAATGGAACAAGTCCTCAAACTTTTAACTTTAACACCAAATATTTCAACAGAAAGAGGAACTATGATGGCCTGGGATGTGAGCCCAGGCTCAGAGCTGCTTCCATTACTCTTCCTCTGGCTAAATAATTTCTAAATTACTTCTTAATTGCTGTTAAGAGCACTGTTCTCCCTTCTTCAGTAATGAGTGATTTCTTGTTAGATATAAGGAAGAAATTCCTCCCTGTGAGGGTGGGGAGGCCCTGGCACAGGTTTTCCAGAGAAGCTGTCTCTGTCCCATCCCTAGAAGTGTCCAAGGCCGGGTTGAATGGAGCTTGGAGCAACCTGGGATTGTGGGATGTGTCCCAGGGAGAAGAGGTTGGAATGTGATGAGCTTTAA
>VYZQ01020384.1:0-17200 GCA_013400655.1 Mystacornis crossleyi
CGGGGGGCACCTCTTCACATACACATGGAATTTTGCTGAAATTTAGATTTCAGTATAAGCTCTTAAAACTGCAGTGAAAGAACTCTGGGTTTGTGTAATAAGACAGTTGTGTTCACAGAGGACATCTGGTGTAATTTCATGTTTGGCATCCTCAGCCAGTCTTTACATATACAAATTCAACATTTATCATAACTCACTCCACAATTTTCTTTTTCCCCAGTAAAAGGAGAGGAGACTTCTCAATTCACTGGTGAGAAATAAAGAATTGTATCTCTAGGTGTAGTAATGTAATCAGCATGTAAGCCTGGGAGAAAATCCAACATTTGCATGTTCTTATTTTGCAGTTCTGAAGGATCTTGACTTTTAAGACATCAGATTGAGGGATTTTTTCCTGGAGGAAAAAAATCAGCAATGAGTTCAAGAATTAATTACATTTCTATGGAGGAAAAAGGTAATGTTCTGCAAGCTTGGTTTAACATTTCCTGAATAACCTGTGGAGGAAGCGTTTACAGAGGGTTTTAGAAGAAAAGTAAAAGGGCAATGAAGGAAGATGATTCATGGGCGAGTGTCAAGTCTCTTCTTAGAAGGCAAAGCTGGAATAAATTCCTAGTGAAGAGAATTTGGCAGTGGGGACAGCAAGGAAACTTTAATCTCTAAAGGCTCTAGATCAAAATTAGCTGTCAGAACACATTTAGGGATGGAAGACGTCATAGTGAGTTAATCCCAAGGTGTATAAAATGTCTGTAAAACACAAAATGTGGCTAAAAGAATGAAAATACAAAATGAAGAGAAGGCGACTTGGAAAGGGCAGGTCTCAATACTAAATAAATCATGCAAAGGTACTTGCAAGACTCGGATTAGCAGCAAGCCAGCAGGAATTTTCTCCTTTTGAGAGAAGGATGAGCTATTTTGATTGCATTATCCCCAAAGCGGTGTCAAGTTTTAAAAAAATCTGGCTGCAGAGTCAGAACATCATAAATAGAGTTTATTTAGGTATCTTGGAGCAGGATGTGTTTTCCTATGCCTGTTAGCACAATGCAGAGGGTTAACCCAGTTACAGCTCCTCTCATCTTTTTGCCTACAGGCAAGGGCAATGAGAGAACATATGAAAGATTACTTAATATGTAAAAACCCAGAGTGTCTTCTTTTTCAGTTCCACCTGGGTCCACAGTGTCTGTATCAAATTTATATCTAGAAGATGATACCTTGAACCTTATCTCTAAAAGTTACGATAAAATTCACATATAAACCTACAATATTTTGGTCCTGTTCTTGCTCCTTGGCGACCCCAGACTGAGTCAGCTGGAGGACAACTGCAAGAAACCTTCTATGAGCTGTTCATGAAATTTATAACCAGAGAAAATTGTCTTGACTAGATAAAGAGATACAGTTCAAACTAATTTTGACATTATGACTCCAATAAAGGCAAAAATACAGAGGAAAAAGAATATTTGGCAAACAGAGAAAACAGGAAAGATCTATAAATAAACAATACAGATGGTTCTGTGTCCTGCACAGAGGCAGGGAAAAGTTCATTAAATGGAATGAGGCATGTGCCCATCTGTGCGTGGATTAAATGGTCTGGAAAGGAAGAATTCAGATCAGATATTCAATTGCTGAAAGAAATTTTTGTCCCTTACTCCCTACACGATGGAGAAAGTTTCTGTTTGGACTTGGGATTTTCACCACTGGTGTTTCCTCCCTCTGTAGCAGTACCACCAGTGGTTTGCTAAGGACAAGGCTTTGGCAGATTGCAGAGTTTGCTTTGGGGTATGACTTGGGAAGAAAGCGAAATTGTCACTCATGACAAGTTCCATTAACGGCACACAAGTGTTTTTCCTTTTTTTGGCCCCTGGGCTTTTAGAGAAGGGAAAGTGAGGATGAACACAATAAAATCCATTTGAACTCTGCCTATAAATAGAAGATTACAGATTAATGTTGATAAACTCATCCCTTGAATAATTTCAGAAGAGTTACTGCAGGTTAAACCGGTAACATGCTCTGTATCACAATGTATTTTATTAGGGATTAATGTGCTTTCAGAGAAAAATTCACAAAGGTCTCCTTTCATCCTGAGATTTGCTTCCTAACCGGCTTTCATCAGATGAACTTTCATAACGAGTGCCCTTATTAGTTATACATTTTCCGAAACAACATTGAGTCATTTGGTCTAATGCAATGTTTCCCTTGGTGCATGAAAAAAAGGAAGCTTGCCACAGCAAAAACAGAATTTTTCTTAGGAATTCAGAGTGGAATTTTGTTCTGTGAAAGTAAAAAGAGGGTCTAGGTAGCAGCAGATGAAAATGTCCCATGTTTAAGATAAACGTCATCTATTTGATGCTTTCACCATAGAATAGATTTTAAAATTTATTTGTGGTCTAGCTAGGTCTCGAGGAATGTGCTGTAAATGTATATGTGTGACTCTGAAGGATAAATACAAAACACATACAGGAGTTTTTACTTAGCATTCAGCCCAGGATTCTTGTGACCCACAAATGGGCATGATTAAGGGACAAACACATAATCAGTGTGACCCAATGAAGGTTGATATCAGCAGCCTTGTATCTGAGCAGAGCACAGAGGCCAGCACAGTGCCACTTGGAGCAGGCAGAGCTCTCCCAGACTCTGTGTGCCACAAGATGCAGCTACAAGAGTATTGCTCTGGAAATGATGGCGAGATACCAATTTTATGTGAATCCAGTGAAGGTAACACTTTGTAAATACAATTTAGAGAACCAAGATGTCTAATCCAGGTGGGGAATGTGCAGTGTCCAGCCAGATGCCTCTGTGTCAAGAAATGCCTCAGCAACACTATTGGGTTAAACTCCTTTTTTTCACCTGCTGCATAACAGACACGGTGTTAGAGTGGCAGGCAACTCCATGCCTCAGGGACAGTCATTTCGTTTCTTCCTATCTCTGGCATGCTCTTTAGTGTTGCTCACATCTAACTTCACAGGAAGTGGTTCAACAGAAGACGTGTCATTCCACATATATTTGCATCTGAGTAACTGAATCTTGTGACCTTGACTGGCATCATTAGAAACACTAACAATAAATAAGCTCACGTGTGTTGCAAGAAGGTAGGTTTTTTACCCAAGCAAACACATTTTTGGAGAACCATGGGCTTTTCAACATCTACTCCTATTATCAACTCCACAGGCTATTGCATGGACAGCATAAACATTCCATTCTCTTCCCAGAGAATGGAAAAGAGGCACTGCACTTTGTCATCAAAGAACAAAATTAACTTCCCTATGTTTTAAAATCTTTTGTAAAGTATGATCAGCTCAAGATGAGCCACACTGACTGCTGCATCTGACTGACTCAAGCCTTTCCAGCATGCCCTTTCTCTCATTCCACTTAAGTCCTCTAATTCACTGCAATTTAGATTCTATTAGCAAAAAACAAAAACAAAAACAAAACAAAACAAAACAAAACAAAAAAAAAATGCAGGCTCTGAGTCAACTTGCCTGAACAGAACCAGTTCCTCACTGCTGCTTCCCAAGAACCAGAAGGTTTTGATTCTGGAACAAAACCCTGACCCAGTACCCAGGAAGAGAGTGATCTTCACAGAATTCACAGAATGTCTGGATTGGAAGAGACCTTCAAGATCATCAAGTCCAACCCATGCCCTAACACCTACACCTGAACTAGATCATGGCATCGAGTGCCATACCCAGTCTTTTTTTAAACACATCCAGGAATGGTGACTCCACCACCTCCCCAGCTAGTCCACTCCCATACTTTATCATCCTTTCTGTAAAAAACTTTTTCCTAATATCCAACCTATATTTCCCTTGACGCAGCTTGAGACTGCATGTGATCTTCCCACACATCTTCCCAGCGTGCTTCAAAAAACAGGTTTTTATATGTATATATGTGCACAGCACACATCCACATCCACATCCACAAATGTATTCACAGATGAGAAATTAATCTGCCATTAAAGCCAAAAGTAGTAGCTGCCATGTAAGTGTGAGAGCACCTATATTGCAAAAGTGGGTTCTAAACCATTGTAAATACCATAAAAATCAGGTCAGTGGAGTTAAGCTGTTAGCTTTTGATTGGATGACAGGATCCCTCACCTTGAATTCACAAAATTCCATTAAAAACTATTTTAGACTGCTGTGGGGAGGAGTAGGAATTGATCACCATCTGAATCAACTGAGCCTGAAGTACAGAAATGGAGCTGTGTCATCTCTGGGGAGAGTGGATTTCGCACTGAGTTGATTTGCAGCTTCTTTTGGAAACCCTTCCCAGCCCATATCTGTACAGATGCTTTATATATGAATACATCTATACCTCTGGCGTGTTTCAGACAGATGGATCTGTCAGTCGTTGTTCACGATGGACAGCACCATAATCATCCTTGATGTTGCGAGTAGCTATGGTCATCTGTAATGGTTCAGTGCTGGGTTAATGATTGGTCTCAATGATCTTAGAGGGCATTTCTGACCTGAACCAACATTGCTTGCTTGCTTGCTTGCTTGCTTCCTTCCTTCCTTCCCTCCATCTCTCCCTCCCCCCTCTCCTCCCAAAAATATCTAAGCCCAAACAGAAACAGATCTAATGCTGAGAAAGTCCAGTTGTGCTGTGCTGTACAGTCCACAGTACGCAAATTTCTGTGTTGAAAAATGCTCATTTTGGTATTATGGTGTGGTATTTCGGGTGAGTAATAAATATCTAGAACTTCTCAGACACATATTTTAGATCTTACTGTAATGATCCATGTATTTAGTAGCCCCCAAATGCTAATAGAAATGTCATTTCCTTACAACCCCTTCCAAAACTGTGTTATGAGACTGCATTTGATAGACTAATACCCCCCCTTCTAAGCATTTAAATAGAAATAAAAACTCTTCTTGTTTCCCTGTAGGAGCAAAGGGAAAAGGACCACCAATATTTTTTTACCTTCTGGTCATCTGGAACCAGTGCAATTTTTTTCTTTTTTCTTTTTTTTTTTTATTTTTTATCTTCTTTCTCTTTTGTTGAAAAATTGTTGGAGTATTACCACCAGCTTTTAAGGACTAATCTAACAATACAGTAAAGAAAAGATAAAAATGCAACAGATTAAAAGTAATTTAAAAAATTAACCCCACAAAATCCAGAAAGTTCATAGCCCATTAACCCCTTCACAGTTATGTTTAGTGTATTTGGAAAAATGTGTTTTAAGTTGTTCTAGTTTCTATCAAAGTTTTGAAGACATCTATATGATTACAGCAGCTATTGGACCCAATAATTAGGAATATGCTGAAAGAGGCATTAAAGGCAGGTCAAACAGGCAAATAGGAAAGTTTTCACAAACTGAGCTCCTAGTGAATTAACCAGGGGAGGCCACATTTGCTTTAATATTCTGCAACTCAGAGCTTCATACCATCTTGCAACAGGAAATGGTTCTCTTGGGGAAAAAAAAAAAAAGTGAATACCTTAAAATTTCTAATGATTTTTTTTTTTAAATTATAAAAGGATAGGAAATTTGATGGGACAGTGACTTTAAGAATCCTAAAGATTTAAAACAGCAGAAAGCATCAATCTATTTCTTTTCCATTTCTAGTAGTTTAAATATTTTTCAACACTGTTGATTAACATATTTTTAAAAATAGGTCAAAAATTCTGTTGTGCCTTGACTTGTGTTTTCCACAAAATCAGTAGGTTTTGTGTTTTAAGATGTTATTGGCTGGAAAACACAAGTCTTACACAGTGCTCTGTGGGGTAACTATCTAACAGAAAACCAAACCAAACCAAATCGAAACAAAAAAAGAACAAAGGAAGCTGCATTTTCCTGTTTGTTAATTCTGTCGATGGCACTTTTCTCACCTCTATCCTATGCTGGAAATAATGACAGCTCATTCTGCCTTTGATGAGCAGGGATACAAGCGAATTGACACAGAGCACAGTCGGTTTCACTGCTCTGACGAAACTCGTTGCATGATGTCAGCAGTTACCTGCAGCTTTTACAACCGAGTGCCATGAGTAAACCTATTGTCAGCAGAGAGTTTATTCCCCCTTGCCAAGCCAGTCCTAGTGACTGGAACCCCTTGGTGGGTCCGATTGCACACGTGTGTGCTGCGCAGGGCGTGTTGAGCCCCTGGTTACTCACGCACCTGACTGCTGTGTTAATCACGCGGTGAAATTGGCATCACCCCAGGGTCACCACCTCCCGAGGAAGCGCAGCTCTGGCCCCACCAGCACATGGAAATGAGAATCTGATGATTGGGAAGCTCCTCTGACCTCACTAGTAGAGCACCTGGTCAGTGTTTCTGGGCAGAAGACCATAAATGCATTTGGATTTGTGGGGCACAACTTCACAGGAAAACCTGATGTTCTGAGAAGACTTTCTGGCAAATTTCCTTTACTCTTTGTGAAACACAGTGGGTTTTGACACTGTTGATTCAGAAGGTTGCTTGCTATCACACTGGAAATCCAGGTTTTATATTTCTTCCCCCACTAAGGACATGTTATCTCTTTTCCTGATTCCTAGATTCCTGATTCCTCCTTTTTCTTCCAAATGCATGCTGTTTACAAGAGCCAAAGGGAAAGGGAATGGCATCTAATCTTAAACCTGCATGTCCAATTTTTATTTATATTGTGGAAAAGGATTGTGGTTTTGGCAACTGTAAACCATTGTTACAGGAACACAATGCAGACATTGATTTTAAGGCCTTACACTCCTCAAAGTATGGTGGTGTAAACCTGGAATAAGTTCACTCAAATGGAACGTTGTTGAGACAAGAGCACTGATACTTCAGCAAAAGTTTGCTGCAGGTTAGACCCTAAAACACAGCCAGAAAAATGGTCTCATTACCTCTTGAGCTCTTAAGTAATCCACAGGATATAGATGTAGAAATACTATCTAATTTATTTTCTAGTTACGCTGAGAAATGTTGAGAACACCAAATGTCCTTTTAAGGTTGGATCAATTTTTTTACAGTTTAAAACACTTAATCTATAAAATTAAAATTGGGACACTTTCCTGCAGGAAAATTTCCTTTCCTAGAAAGGCATTATTTTTATACTCTGCTTTATACTTCTTGAAGAAGGGCAAGTGGATCAAAAGTTTTACAAATCCAAATATAAAATGAATAATTTTGTTTCAGGTCAAGCAAATTGTCCAGGTTAATCTGAAATGTTTTGATCCTTTCTTAATTGAGAAAAACAAAAATGCTTTGAGATACCGTTTCTATGGTTAATTCTAATTCAGTCAGGAGAATGTTTTTCCCATTAACCTGTCAGGCTGATTCATAAAATTCAAAGAGGCATCCAAAATTCTCTCATTCCTTCTCCCAGAAATAGTCATGGGCCATCTAGGCTGAGAAGAACTGCACATAAAAAAGAAGAGAGAGGTGGTGAGAGCACCTTCAGAGGGGGAATACAATCTGTACCTTGGCAGATTTGCGATTGTTGAGTAGTGTTAAAAGGGGTCACTTTGAAATAAGGCAAATGGGTTACTTACACCCCTTTGTTGGGCATCGCCATGGAAATTCAGTGGGGTTAATGATACCAATAATTCACTTTGGAAAGAATTTATTTGCAGATTGTGACAGGATGGCTTTCAGTGACAGGATGGTTTTCAGTGTCAGTCCTGTCCTTAAAACTCAGAATAAAGCAAAACCCGAGGTTTGAAAACAGGCTGTCTCTGGGGCTTTTTTCAACACGTATTTGTAAAAAGCAGTGTTCCAAGAGCATCTAATTTTGACGTGGGGACCATGCGATGTTTCTGAGTAAAGTGGGATGCTGAGGCTTTCTCAGAAGTACTGGCAAGAGATACAAGGAAAGCAGCACTTGTTATCCATGCAGAAGGATTTCCACCACATGGGAGGAACAGTGCTGCCATTGCCCTCTTGGCAGAAGGTGCATGCTCGACTGACAGCAGAGCGTATCCAAAATACAAGCCAACAAAAAAGCCACCTTTCTTTGGCACCTGCCTCTACAGGATGCTGCTGCCATGTGGCCAAACACAAATCTGTGGGTGTCCATTCAGCCTCCTTTGGTCTCCTGGAAGAAGGTGGGAAGGGGAACCTTGTGTGCCAGGCGAGCAGAAGCAGCCAGATGCTGGCAGTGCCTCTCAGTAGGGCTTCTCTCACCTGCCTGCCAGGCACCATGGCAACTGCCAGCCACAACCCACAAACAGCCACCCAGAACACTCCTGTTTGTGCCCCGTTGCCATGGGATGGGAGTTCCTGCGTGGTCGGAGGAGAGCGTGTGGCTGCACGCAGCCCCACGGGCATGCGAGCGCCTGTGACCTAGACTGCTGGAGACCCACTGAGGGCACACAGAGCCAGGGGCTGTCCCCACCCAGGGCATGGAGCCTGAGCTGGAATATGAGCCCAGCTCCCTAGGAAACCAACCAAATTTTGTTAACTTACTCACGCTAATTCAATTTATTACACTAACAAGGGAACAGTGTGCTTTTGGCTGTGGGAAATCTGGGGGTAAGAGGAGCACATTTAGGACTGGTCTTTACCTTCTGGAGCCAGGGGCACAGGGCAGACCCACTGATGGTTTTGGCTGTGAGGTGCTCGTGTGGGAGCAGTGGTACCTGCAGGTTCCTGCTCCCTTCTCCACTCGGGCAAAACTTCTGAGTCATCTTTGCCTTTGTGTCTCTCAAGGTCAGTCACCTGTTGGTAACACCTGAGCACACTGCTGCCTTTCTTAGGGACTAAGGGAACACACAGGCAGGTGTTACTAGCAGTCAGGTCAAGCATATTTGCTTCATTAGACTGAAGAAGAGAGAAAATATTAAAAAAAAAACAACCAAAACAAAACATAAAAACACCAGGTAAGTATTTTTAAAACCATGGAGCTAATCATCTCTCCTTTAGGACAAAGTGTATGGCTTTGGGATTCTGGTTTCTCTCTGTGATGCTCAGGTGAGTAGCAAAGATGAAAATGTAGAAACTAACATATTTTGGGTTTTAGAATGAACCCTGGAAATGAGCATTACAGGAAGTTGTACTCTCCTCTAGACTTCACAAGAAATCCCTGACCTATGTCCGTCCAAGATTTCTGCATGTACTGACTATTACATTTTGAGTAATAAGAACTGCTCATGAGTCTGTGATTAAATCCAGCACATCTCCCTGTCAATGCTGATATTTTAGGCCACTATCAGTGTGGAAGAAGGAGCATTGTCTGTTGAATTGCAATGGGTAGATGTAACCTGTTTTTTTTCCTTTTTTAAATCAACCTGCAGTAAATGGACAATGTTTGCCCTCAGGGAAATGTTCTCATCAGCTTGATTCATGGAAAGTTACTCATCTTCCTACCTCAAGGGAAGAATATGTATTCAATTCCTGAGAATAGGCTATTACACCACATAATGGTTAAACAGGAGGCAAAGCTGTGAGAACTTCCAAAGGCAGCAAAGTGTGCTAGGCAGTGATGCTCTTCAGATGAACTCGTGTTACATCTATAGGAAATACTTCTCAATTGGTGTATTACAAACATTCTTGTCCCATGAGATGACCTAATACTACTGGCCTTTTCTACTTCATATTTTGCTTGAAGTGCAAGTTACAGCAGATATTCTTGCATTATTTAACTAACTGTCATCACTTGCTTGATTCATTCCATTATATTATTTGTGGTGTCCTGTGAAAGTCTTGTAAAAGTGTGCTTGCACATCATTATTATGGGGTACTGATGTTAAACTGGGAAAATGCCATGAGGTAAATGCTCAATAAGTCATTGACCTCTGAGAAATGCATGTAACAAATACTTTATGTGTACTTGGAAGTATAACAAGGACGAAGAATTGCCACATGAGATTATTTGGTCTGATTATTGACAGAGCAAACTGGTATGAGAGTAAGTTTTCTGAGGTACAGGACACAAGCTGGTGTAATTACTTTTGTGAACAAAAATCACTCTGACTTAAGCCTTTTGATGTGGCTGAACACTATTCTGACCTGACACTGCCTGCCCTTGTCTGATCTTAAATATGGATCAGAAAATGTTGCTGAAGGGTTGCCTGGAGTAAAAGACCATTTCAGTGTAGTATAGTTTTAATATAAAGTGCAGTTTTGTCAGCTTCTAAGAGCATGATTATATTTCTGAAAAAGAAATAAGACTTAAACTGGAATTTGCAGAAACTGTATTTTTCTCCACCTCTCTGCAGGTTAGGAAAACTTAAACTACAACTGTAAAGGCTAAAAGAGTGATTAAGGTGTGGGATTAAGACTTAATGGAAGTTGTTTGCCTTCCATTTTGCCTCTTGCAGAGCACTTTCTTAGTCTGAAGAAGGAGAATAAATTGCTGTTGTTCCAACAACTGCTCTGTGGTTTCTGGGAAGTCATCTAGACACATGTCCGTGGAGGTGAATAAGTAGATCCAACTGCAGATCCAACTCAGCTTGTTCTTGGAGGAGGCTGGATGTTACTGGGAAGGTGGAGACCCTTTGCTAACAGGTTCTGTGCTTGGCCTAAGAAGCCTTGTGCTCACATGTTGGGTTTGCCAGACTGAAAATAAAGTCATGGCAACACAGCCACCTGGCACCTCTCCAACACATGGCTCACGAGAGCTTGGGGCTGTCCACACACGTCTGTGTTAGCAAGACCTTGTTTTCCTGGACTGGGTGCTCGTGGTGAACATCTGTGTTCCCGGTCCACAACTGACACATTTAGTGCCACAAACTCCAAACCTGATTTTATTAAGCTCCTTGTCCAGCTATGGTCTCACCCTGGAGACAAAAGCCACAAAATCTTCTGGTGCCTAAAGGTCTGCTTGGTGTGCCCAGGACTGCCTCACACTTGAAAACATTGAGTTAGAAATTTCCTTGTCTATCCAACCCGTAGAGCTGGACCAGTGGGTGTGTTCAGCACATTCCCACCCAAACAGTCCCTGCTCAAAGCATTGTCTGTAATATCTTCTTCATCCAGAGCTTCACTGGTTCCTGTACTGGTTAGAAAAATAGACTGTACACCTGACTAAAGTGGTCCTCTCTAAAGCAGGTTTCTTGTCCCTGTTTTATCTCACAGTTTGTCTTTTATAGCATTTATTGCAAGGGGGATGGATATGGAAAGCGATTGGTCAGGCAATACAAAACTACCAGGAAACGCATGGCATTGAACACAAGGCTTTCTTATCATAGCTAGGAGTCAAAAAAAGTCACAATATGATAAAAGTAAAAATATTTTTTAAAGGAATAAAAATAATTAAAAAAAAAAACAAAAAACAAGCTCTTGAATTGAAGGGAGAAAAAAATGTGCTTACCTCAAAAGAACCCCTTTAAATTCTCCACAGGAGGGAAGATCTCCCTCTGTAAAGCAGAGTAATGGGGATTTAGTTCTCTTCTCTGTTTACTCTCAGCCACCTCAAGAAATTTCCAGCACAGATAATCACCTCCTACCAATCTACACAGCAGTGGGAGAGTGGCCCTTATCTTGGAAGGTAAAATACTAAGCAGAGAAATATGTTCTGCACTCTTATGTCAGAATTACCCCTGGGGTTTCTCCCTCCTGGTCAGATGGCAATGAGAGCTCCACCTTATCTCACAAGGCTATGGTAAGGAAAGATGCTTGTTCTGTTATCTCTGTTACTACTGAATTCATAAAGGAAGGAAAATAGACACACAGGAAAGGCTATTCTGGTTGCAGATTCTTATGGAAGTTTATAATTTCCTCAAGAAGAACCTATCAGGAAAGGTGGCTTAATGTGAACTACAGTCTGAATAAAGAAAAGATTATTGGGGTTTTTTTGTCCTTTCCTATCCTGGCCATTTAAACATTCAATAGTTTAATACAGCAATAGAATCTGAAAAATATATAGAATCTGTTTGAAGAATATAAGGTTGCTATGTCCCTTGCTATATCATTATTCTGACTATCACTATGATTATTGCAATAAAAAGGTAGATTTTCTTTTCCTTTGTAACTTAGCAGAATAGTGGATAAATACTTACTACATAACATAGAAAGCAAGCCTCCAAAGTTTTTTTAAAACGAATTGTTGATGATGGAGTGTACACTGCCCTCCTGATTTGCATGTCTAAACAAACATTCTTTGCAAGGATTTCAGTCATTTTCATGTTAATTTTGTGTTACAGCTAAAAAGTAGAAAAATTATTTTCAGCAGAGTTTGCAGAGTTACTTCTTTTCTTCTGATTACATCTAGTGTCTTTCTGCACACAACACTGTTCATCTAAGCACAAACACTCCTGGGATAGTCAGATGCATGCAAACTGATCCAATTCTTGGTGAAACAAAGAGAAAACCCAAGCTGGAAAGCAGTCACTTATAATTAAAATTAAACAAATTAAACAAATTTTGACATGGCAAAATCAAAATTTTTTCTTGACAAAATTTCTTTGGTCTCTTGTTCTCCAGCTAATATTAATGTTTTTAAATTATATTTGCTTGGTCAAAATATCAAACAGACAAATGCATTAGTTCCACATATGCATGGATTCTACTCGAAATACTGGGGACAGACAGAAAAAGAGACTGAAAGTCAGCTGGACTAAGTGTATCTTGTGGGTGGCTTTAGCAAGATCTCTTTCCAAGTAATCATTAAACAAAACCTGGTCTGGCTTTGGTAGGTGCCTCCCCTGAACCATCTGCTGTTTGCAAAGATTGCTGAAAGAAGCCATGGCAATGAAACCAAGCCTGCCACCAGGAAGGACCATGTAAAACTTGCAGAAAATCTTCATATGTTGTCATTTAATATTAAGTCACAGCTATGACAGTAGTTTTCCACCTCTTTCCTTAAATTGCTTAAATAAAACACTGAAGTTGTATAAACCCATTAGTAAACTGCACTCAGCAGCACTCTAAGAAAGGACTTGTGACTCTGCTGGCACAAAAACTACAAATAAGGTATCTTGTAAAAAAAAGTTCTCTGACTGGAGACGGGGGAAGCCCTACCCAAATGGAACAATGTAATTAGATCTCTCTTATTATGCTGTGCTTGCATAATTCCACCAGCAAGTAAGGTTTTGAACAGAAAGGAGGGTGGCCTTTGGCTGCAGAAGTGCAGGTAATAGCACCGGCAGCCACTAGATCTGAATATTTGATGTTTGCTCCTAAAGAGAGCAGCTATGGCCAAGCTGCAATAAATGAGAACAGCTGGGCAACACCCCATACACTCTTTCTCTCCACTTGAGAAAAGCCATCGGAATTCAGTGATTTTGTATTTTTACAGAGCTTGAAATTAAGGACAGTCTGAACGAAGTAACCTTACGAGAGATTTTTATCTTCTACAAGATTAATTTCTGCACAGCCAATTTTCATTCTTTTTTCCTTATTTTTCTTTAATATACAGCAAAGTACTGTATCAACCCACACTTAACTGAGGGGGTTAGCTCTAAAAAGGGCAAATTTATGTCAGTGTGATTTCCAGGTGGTGCAACTGTGAATTAACAAAAATTATCTCCATCTTGAATTAGTGCTGTTGACTGAGGATTCTGAGCTGAGTCCATGTCCGAAAACTGAGCTTTGTCTGCTTGAGCCTGTGAATGAAACAGAAACTGTGCCTGTTACTTTTCAGAAATACTTCTAGATCTCCTGTGTCTGAAGAAGGAAACTGACATCAACAAAAAGTGCAATATCAAGGTATTCCCTCTTTTGAAGGTGTTCTTCACCCTCTCTGCAGAGCAGCTCTGCGTATCCTATTAGTGCTTTTGGCCCTAATTATTTATGCCAGCTGTTTGTCCAGATGAATGCATTTGTCAAATCCCATCAGGGGCAAAATTAGCCATCTGCTGCAAATCCTTGATTTTCCTTGTATTTTCACTGTGTGTGACAATTTCCATGTCCTTCTAGAAACAAGGATTTTTATGTACATTTCCATGATTCTCTCCTGTTATAAGATTTCAGGTAAACTGTATATGAAAAAACCTCAAGAAAATGTAACAATTCAGTGTTTTTTCATGCGGAAATTATAACCCTAGAATAATTAAAAGTTCCTTGAAGTTGGAAGCTTGTAAAAATGTTGCTACGCATCAGATGTAATTTCAATTACTGCTTTGTCTTCCTGGTCTCTATAGTTTGTCTTCTAGGCTGTAGTTTATTATGGTGTCTGCATTTTTTCCCCCCCCCCCACAACTAGATCCAGTTTAATGTGCTATAATTAGACTGTTTGCCATTTAAGGGCTGGCATGAATGTCCTAAGAAGAGCAGCTGTGGACTTCAGGTTTGCTGAGCTTGAAGAAAAAAAGGCTGAGGGACAGCTTCCTGCACTTTTCTGTCTAGGCCTGGGACAAGCAAGCCCAAGGTTAAATATATGACAGAAAAGGGCCAGAAATCCTCTTCAGTAGTGCCTTTCAGAAATGGCTCCCACAAGTACAAGGAGCTGAGGTTTGATGTTAATTGACCTGACACACACAGGCTCAGGCACACCCTGGTTAGATTTGCCCATAATCACCTTGGAACCGAAGGTCACAACACCAAAAAACCTGTGCAGGTTGTGCAAAATCCAGTCCAGGCCAAGAAGCAATATTGCTGGTTTATCCCTGGTTAATAAACCCTTACAAAGTGTTTGTACCACTGCATGAGGGTAAGCATGGCTAAAATGACTTCACTTGGACAATGATGAGCAGTAGTGAAAGACCTTCAGGTAACTCAGGTGAATAAGCCATGCTACTTCCTCAGAGGGCATAATTATCCTAATAGTGTTACCATTCACAAAATAAAACATCAGGGACAGAAGCACCGAAGAAAGATACAAAGGATGCCATGAATTTAATCCCCCAATTAATTAAAAATAAACAAGGCACAGGTGATCAAAACATTTGTCCCTTGAGCACAACCCATGCAGATATCCCTCTTGTTAAATGAGTAATTGAATCTTTAAAGTTCTGCTGTATCTGCACGTAGAGAGAAGTCTTCCAAATTTTCTCTTTCATGGAGTGTTGATAGTTAAATTAGGATGTTTCTGATTCACTCTTTTTCATTTTTATTTCCAAAGTAAATATATTTTAGAATTACATGGACAATGCTGCAGCTGTTGAAGACAATCATTACTCTATTTTTTTTTTTTTAATTTAGCATTACCTTCAGATTTTAAAGCAATAGATTAGGCTGAATGTCCAAAGCATGGACTTTTTTCCAAAAGACTCAGAATTTCTGATTGCCAGTGTGAAAGTTAATGGGAACTGCCTGATGTTTTTCATATCACCTGACAGACTAAGTTGTGTCTTTGACCTGTGGAAGAAAATGGAATATATGGTGCCTCTGCTTTTAAAATTTGAGAATTACATTGTCTAAGCTTAGACCTCCATCTCAAAATAACAAAGTAATGGAAAAAATATGAGGTTCAAAATGTTAATAAATACTGTCAAAGCAAATTTGGAGGAAAAGTAAAGTTCACTGGCAGATGGGAATGACTCTAATATTAAAAACATGTTGAGAAATGCAGACCATTTCTCAGAAAATATGTTATCCCAAATCTGCTTCTGCCCCAAACTTGAAAACTTCGGCAGCACTGGAGTTTTTCTGCCATTCCCAGAATCCAGGCTGGTCATCTATTCCATGGAAAACAGAGGGAAAGAGTTTGCTTTGCTCTTTTTGGAAACCATCTCTTGAGAGCAGTGCTAGGAAGCCATGTGGCTCCTGAGTGATACCACAGAGCTTGCTTACCCTGGAGCTGGTTTGACCTCATTTTCTGCCAAAATCCTTCTGCTGTTTGCTCTCCAGTGAGAGCTGTGAGCACAGGTTCTTTTGGGTTGTTCCCTAAGCCACATTTCTGGAGTCAAATGTGCTCATTTCTCAGTGCTGTGTGTGCAGGGTTGCCGTGATGAGTCGCGAAACAAAAGCATACCAAACTGAAGGCCCAAACCCTCATGTTTTCCAGGCCTGAAAGAAAAAAAATCATAAATTCTGACACATCCCATCTGGAACACCAACAGCAAAGGCAGGGATGTAAAGAAAAGGCTTGAAAAGGAGGAGTAAGTGCTTTGTTCCCATTTGACTGGAATAAGGATTCCCTGGGCCTGGGTCACCTGTTTTAGGCCATGGCGTACCTTTTTTTTGGAAATAGCTGCATTCACAGAAAATGCCTTTTGAGAAGTGTTCAGCATCCATCATACTCTGTAGAAAACACGACTATAAATCCTCTAAGGCTCATTTTGATTTCCTTCCACAAGTTTTGGGTACCCATGCATGGCTGCAGCTGCTCTTTGGTGTTCACAAGGCCCTTAAGGTCAGCATTTCATTTCTTTGAGAAGATTAAATGGCAGCAAGGCAATGAAATTTTACATTTGTATGTAAAACGGGTTTCTTTAAGGAAAAAAGACAGTCACCATTTTATTTTACAGATGCATGCACTACAATACAGATTCTTTTAGGCATGTTAGGATCTGGCTTTTTCGTAATCTTCACATAGGCTGTTTGGCCCTATCAATACCTGCCATGAATGATCACTCTCCCCATTTCAACAATGTGCTCATGAGAAGGCCATTTTCTGCCAACATCGTGAAAAATCTATTATTTTATGCATGAAAGGAAAAGATCAGCAAAATGCAACAACCAATTTGCCTCTTATTCTTGACTGTCGTGAGGTCTAAGCCAACAGATTTCCTCTTTTCACAGAATATTTAGAAGGATACCCACCAGGTGTATAGGGAGTTTCAAGTTCAGGTGGAAGAAAGCCCATTATTACACCACAAACCTGACTAATTGCTTTTATTGGCTCGAAAAATCCCAGATAAATCTGGTTGGAAATCTCAGATAAACTAAAAAAAAAAAACAACAAAAAAACACCAAAACACACACACACAAAAAAAATGTGCTATATGGGCATGTGATGTGTAGCTGCCCTAAAGGCTTAATCTGCACCCCACAGGCAATCAAAAACAGCAACAGCATAAACTTTTCCCTGCACTTCAGTTGCTTTTGGATCATGTTTTTTGTGGTGTGGCCTTCGTTCAAAATAGTAGCAATAGTGTCTTTAATTAATATTTAGACCTGGAGGGGAAGCAAAAATGCTGTCCCCCATCACCAAAATTGAAAGAATCACAATCATGATTATACAAAGGTATTTGTGCTTTTAGTGACTTTTTCTATGGCAAAAGATGAGCTAACAGTGTAAGATTTCAAGTTATACATTAAAAATAAACACCTGGCAAATCACTGCCACATCTGGAGCACACTACAGTACTTAGATTACATTTGGCTTGTCACCTCGTTCTTTGCAGCTGTTACAGCACAGAGGAGGATAATTAAAAGCAGCAGGTTACCATGGTATTTAATAGACTGCTGCTGAACTA
>VYZQ01020395.1:0-10131 GCA_013400655.1 Mystacornis crossleyi
TTTTTTTTGATTCAACAACAAAAACCGGCTCCAGTTTGGGAAGGTCTGTCAGCATCACTGCACAAATCACTTTGGTGATGTCACACTGCAAGGATTCAGCTCTCCCAGGGCTAATCCCAACCGTGCTCTGGAGCACCACTGGACAGCTCTGCCCACCCAAAATAAACCAGAACAATGCAAGAAAAGATGATAAAACATGGGGAAATGCAGGTAAGAGCTTCTCCTTTGCCACCACAAGGCTACTGAGCTCTTCCCATAAGTGCACCAGGATGGTATTCCTGAATATGGCCTGCCAGCCTGAAACACACTCCCTTCCCTACTTTGCTTCTCCCAGAGCAGCCAATGTGACAGAACTCTCCTGGTATCAGGAAAAGGGGAAGATCCACCCAGCACACAGTTAACTACCTGCCCACTCAGCAGCTTCTGTACTGGAAAATGCTACAGGAACCTGTATTACATAAATAAAAACACAACAGATACCTGGCTTTGCTATCACTCCCCCATCCCTCTGTTAATATCATAATGACACTAAACCATACTGAGATTGTTCCGATTTGCGTTCCCAAGGGATGATAAGAAGTAATCTCCCTGTTGTTACAAACCCTTTATTTTGAAAAGAAAAGCTTTTATGCATATTTTAGTTGATCTAAATACAGTAGATCTCAGGTTTTTAAATCACCAGATAATATGCAATTATCTCAAGCTAGATTCTGATTTTGAAACAAGCACTAATTAGCTCCCCATTTTATGCTGCTATAATCCTTTCTTCAACTCCCATGAGTGTTACTATTGCTAAGCAGCGTGAGGTTAGGAATGATGGATGATACCCAGAAAGGAAGACAAACAAAAGGGAAATTCAAAATCCCCTGAGATCACCCGCAGCTGTATCGGCAAATGAAGATTTCCACATTAGGTCATAAGCCGACCCTTACAGAAACACACACCAAAAAGGCACGTCTTCTTCCCACTGAGTATTTGCAAGTCTTTAATGTAGTATATAGAGAGTATATGTCCTTCACAGAGGATAAAGAGAAAAGTGAATGTAAAAATTCAGCTTTCCTGCGAGCAGCCACGGAATCAACAGCACCAAAAAGGAAACTCTGTCTCAATCTCCTATAGATACACAGCACAAAGCCCCAAAATAAAACCAACTAATAAAAGCTGTGCACAGTACAAGTATTTAGAAAAATATCCAAGCCTTCTCCTGGCACATGGCAACTGTTCAAACCCACCCCAGCTCCCATCAGCAGTAATGCAACTAAATAAGGGCCAAATTCATCATGAAAAAATGCTGATGCAGTTGGGTGACACTAATTCAACTTTTTTTTCCATGTGATTTGGTCCGTGCTTTTGACACATAAATCATTAAAAAGGCAGATTTACCCAAGGGCATTAGAGCATTTAGGTGGAAAGAAATACACAGAAAAAATGTTAGAAAAGGCAGAGCAATACTATTTTTGACCACCTAGGGTACACACACCATTTTTGTGTAAAACACGTTCCCTGAAACTTGCACAAAATCACCAAGCCTTGAAGAAAGCTCACAGGCAGAAAATACAGGTATATACCTGGCTGTCATTTTGGTATAGACTGTTTTTTATAAAATTCATAAATACAGCTTCCAAGAAGAAAACCAAGCCTGGCTTCTGCTTTCTCAACATATATATAAATATATAATAAATATATATTTATCATTCATTATAGGAAACACTGATGGGCCCATCTGTTCACACGTGAAAATGGAAAATTACTGGACAAAAGGTGAGATTTTCATGAATGAGGTATTAATCAAAACCTTATGATCTAGAAGTGTAACTAACTGGGTCAGAAATCCAGAAAGTCTTGCTACTTTGATAGAATAGAGCCAAACTGTAATGAAAATACTCCCAGCTAATAAAAGTTTGAGTCGTTACCATGCATGCTGACACTCTGTACACTGAAGACCTTCTTGGCAAAGCACTCAGGAGCCACTGAGTGTATTAGTTTAATTTCACTTCTTCCCCTTCATGCATTCAACAAGTTCCAAGCCAATTATATTACATGGAAAAGGCTCCAGACCTTTCCTCGTTTCAAAATTGTTCTGATTAATTTCTGTTTTAAAATAACAAGTATGCAACCTTCTCTGCCTTGATTTTCCTGGGAAATGTCTCAGAAGACCAGAAAATTGGAGCTGTCTCTCTCTTTTTTTTTTTTTCCTCCCTGCCCTGGAGTGATGGGTCTTTCACAAATGCATAATTATTATTACCTTATCCAAACTGTTTGCTGCATTTTTAATTACAGAACAGCTGCTAATAAAAGGAAATTACCAAACTGCCCTTCCTCATTCAAATAACTTGGTTTTCGCTCTTTTGTTCTGCCTGGTGTCACAACCTTTCTTATTCCTTCACGCAGAGAAAGGCACCAAGAAAAGAACATTTTGTACAACAATTCTATTTTTAATCCTCCGAGAGGAGGTAGGAAAGGGCACGAGCCCATTTTCTCATTTGTAAGTCAGCTTTAAGGAATGAAGGAGGACAATCATCAATAACATGATTTTATTAGCTGATAGGAACGTGTCACCTCACAAAATATTAGCTCAAGGGCAGGAACTGAGAATGACACTGGGAGTGTGGGAGGGAACAAAACATCCCGGCAGCAAAACTGAACTTCCTGAAGGAAATCACTTTCAGCTCCCAGCGATCCCCCCAGGAATCCAGAAGGTGGTCAGACTTTAATACTATGGGCTTGTCTTGCCATCTTTTATAATTAAAGCTAGTCATAAATATGAAGATTAGCAATAACAATGCAGCCTTTCCCAGCTCCTCTGATTTTGAATTCCCCTTAAAATGGCTACAATTAATTACTCATATTTTCCACGCTGTCTCAGGCGTTCGTAAGTGTGACACTCTTGCACGGCATTGATGCCACAAAAAAGTACTAAATGGCATGTTTTTAATGAACCATCACAGGAAATTTCCATGTTCCCTAAATGCTTGGCTATAAGTAACAATAGCCCTATGATTACAAATCATTTTCTCCCATTTTGGTTTTGTTTTCATGGCTTGTTTTTACTGGGGACAATTTTTTTTTTTTTGCTTTTATGTATTTATTTTCAACTGTTCTCCTTAAGAAAAATGTGGACTGAATATCATCACGGATTTTCTTCTAGTAAAATCTTTTAGAATGCAAAATAGTTTCCCCAGTAGAGAGAAAAAGCACTTTGGTTGGGATATTTAGAGTAAAGCCAGCGAGCTGCAGAAAAAAAGGGAGCATTTCAGAATAGCAGAAAGGTGGAAGAAGAGCACAACCCATTCTGTCTGTGTCCTGAAATGCAGCAATTCTCCAGCACAGGGCACTGGCTGTGAGCACAGAGCAGGGCCTGGGTATTTTTCTGGAGTGTTTGACGTCAGCGCAGCGTTTCACTGGTAAGAGACTGTGTGGGTAGAGTTCGGTATCTAACAGCAGGAACACAGCTGTTCTCTCCTGTCCCAGACTCCCTCCTAACCTGTGGCCATCTCTAAAGCCTTCAGCCACTCATTTCTCTGGCACTCAGCTTTGCTGCATCTGCTTTTTTTAATTTTTTTTTTTAATTTTTTTTTTTTGGCGAATGGAAAGGAGAACAGAAGGTCAGCTGGGAATATTTAACGCAGCTCGAAAAAGAGTGTAACGTGGTCTGCTCCCCACCTTCGGATTAACAAAGCAGATTTTGTGCAAAGGAGAGTGGAAAAAAACCTGCCAGTGAGCGAGGCAGCTGGAGTATGTGGATCACATTACAAACCAAGGGCTTGTTTTACAGCCATTGTCACATGTCACATTGATAAGCTGAACTATGGCAAAAAAAAACCCTCACAGAGCCAATGATCTCAGAGATCAGACAGAGTCTCTTTACCTAATATATGCAGCTAAATATGTGTGCTCCCTACATCTGCCATAGCAACAAGGAGAGAAGGAGGAATTAACTGCATTAATAAAAAAAAACTGAAGGGACTCCTGTATGTTACAACAAAATGTGAGAAACCTCTCGGCATCAAAGCAAACGCAACAAAAGCACAGAGAATTATTTCAGAGCAAATCATTGAAACCAGCTGATTACCTGAGCTTGCACATCCCTGCTGTAGGGAATCCTGTAATGATGTCACAGAGTGAAGGACTAGATAAGAGAGGAGAGGAAAATCAGGGAACAATAAAAGGAGATGCCAAACCACAAACTAAACAGTAAGCAGGCTCAACAAATAGCAAAGTGCTGATCTCGGCAAGGGCTCGCTGCTCAGTTAACTCAGAGGCACAGAAAGGTACGACCGAGGCCAGGCTCCAGCCTGGCTTTTCTGTGCCAGTAGGTATTAGGGGAAGAGACAGCCACAATAAAAGTGTCATTGCAACCCAGCATTGCCCCGTTAAAGCTCAGTTTTCCAGCTCACCTCCTGAGACAGCAATCGATATTCTCCCTGGAACAATCCAAATCCCCCGTGCAACCCTAGGAAACAGCGCGCAACATTTTCCAGCTCTTTGGCCAAAATTTTTGGGATTGCGTATCATATTCATGTCTAGATAATATCACCCTAATGAGGAACTTGATAACTGCTGCTTATCAATTACACATAAACGATCATAAACATTCCCAGCACTTCCCCTTAGGGACCGGCCGGGCTGCCAGGGTGGATGTTGCCACTTCCATAACGCCTGGACCAGCACTGGTGCAAGGCTGGCTTACTGCAAATTTTAAAAAATTAAAAATAAAGAAAAGAGAAGAAAAAAAAGGAAAAAAAAAAAAATCTCCTCCTCCTCAACTCAAACAACATAGTGGAATTTTAATTACCTTGTCCTTGTTGCTGCCCTTGTGCGGGCAGGACACACTGTCCCAGCTCACCATTCAACCAGAGCTGCATACGAATAAATGGTTCTCGGCCTTTTTGGGTCAATTTACTCCATGGCTTTGGCCTGGAGAGCATGTCACTGACACTTCCTTGGGACAGCCCCAATACCTGAAGTGAAGCAACCAAGAATGGCACGTTAACACACTGGCAGTGGAAACGGGGGGAATTTAAGTCATTTTGGTTTCCTTTACTATATCGCTCGAATTGGACAATTATAAAAGTTGTAAAATTTGGACAATTATAAAAACTGTTTTCTGTGGATACTCAGATGGAAATGCTTTTCTTCCTGCCGTGTTGCCTTCTGAAGGAAGGTGGGTGTTTCCTGCAGGATCTGGGTGGCAGCAGCCTGGTGAGGGATTTGCATGCTTTTCATTTTTTGTGTCAAACAGTTTCATCAGTTTTAACAGGAAAAACACCAAGTCCAGGCACACACAGGCAGATGAAACAGGCAATGACTGGCACGTATTTTGTTCTCAAACAAAAATAATTGGGACTTTTGAGACTAGGCCTATATTTGGTTGATTTTTAGGGGCTGAATTATAACGATGTGTGTTTTCACCTGTAGCAGCAGCTGCTCCATGTAAGTAAATATTTAAGAATACAGCCGACTGCAGTGGGGGGGGAATTTCAGACAGGCAGAATGCAATTACTTGCCTGGAATTCAGCACAGGTACAAGAGTTAAGAATCATACTTAATGAAAGCTGCCACGGGATCTTTAATGACCCCGAGAGGTCAGACTTTTCATTTTACATCTTAGTGAGAAGGTAATAGTGCGATGCCAGCTCCTATTACAGTTTTATATTGATTCAATTCTTTACAGGAAGAAGAAACAGCAAATGTCCAACACTTTTTACAGCCTGGGAGGGGTTTTCTGGTGGTTGGGGGACCCTCAAAATCCCACATGCTCAATGCTCAGGGCCCACAACGTGAGAACTTCAGGGAGCCTTATCTGTAACCAAACATTTCTCTAAAACATCTCAGAGTACACTGAGGTACCGAGCACCAGGTATAAGAAATGACTGGGAATTCCTGACTTCAGACTAAGGAGAGTTAGGGGATTTTCTGTGTGTTTGTTTTAGCGCCCTTGTGCACATTTCCAAATAATAACGAAAAAGGAAAAATGCTCTTGTGTCCATAATCTTCACTTAAAACCAAGTTAAGACTCTCCAGTCATGACAACGGTATTACTCAAATATTCCACGAATTCATTACATTAAACATGAAATACTGAGTCTCAGCAATGTTTGCTTCAGCTTTCAAGGTTTCTAAACCTGGGGCCTCACTCCTAATTCCAAGTGGCTGAAGCCAATTCCTGTATAAAAGCCCCTGCAATTCCTACCACACAGGGAAACTAATACTTGGTGAGCTTAGTTTTGAAATACTTCACACACGGAGCAAAAACATTTTTCCATAGGGCACCCGTGGCACATCCCCCTCTGGCTGTGCACCCACGTAAGGAGCGGAGGGCACAACCACAACACTGGTGAAACAAGAGAGAACCACTTCTTTACCTTTTCCCCAAAGATCCTTTGGCAGATGCCATTCTTTGCTAGCTTTTCCTTGACCTGCCGCGTTAGCTCTATCGTATCCACCTCCTGGTACATATAAATCTCATACTGCTCGGGTGTCAGTGGAGGAACCGAAGGTTTGGATGGCTTGGACAAGGACACGATAGGGGATGAAGGGAGGGGGCTATTTTGTGGTGTCTCACTGCGACTCGCCCCAGTCACGCTCAATTCAGAACTCTGCGAGTACGGAGATTCCGCGTTTGGCCACTCTTTCCAATACTCGGAAGAAGACGGTCCTTGGAGCTGGCTACGATCTGGCCTAGTCTGATTGCTGACCTTTTCTTTTCCACCACTGGCTTCCTCAACTTTTACATCTTCGGGAAGAGCCGCATTTCTTCTCTCATGCTGCACAGTATTCCACCAATGGTCCTTCCAAACACCACCACGTCCCAACTCATTTTTAACATGCCTCAACATACCCTGGGCAGAATCACTTATTCCATGAAGCTCTAAAACAGGTGCCTCCTGAGGCTCCTTTTTGAGCCCAGAGAGGTTCTGCAATGCAGAGATACTGGAATCAGTGACAGATGAATGTTTCTTCAGGGATATGGCCAAAGGAGAATAGCTGGAAACCGAAGACATTGCAGGTGTAGACACTAGTTTGGGGGACAGGATAGAAATGTCAGCTTGAGATAGAGGTGGTGTTTTTAAGGCAGGTTCAAGGGCAGCCTGCTGTGCCTCCATTTCCCGTCGGGCTTGTTGCAGAATCGATCGAATTGCATCATCAGAATTGCCACTGCTAGAGGCAGAAGGTGGCTGAGCCGGCTCAGCTATGAAAAACAACCAAAAGACTAAATGCAACAGAGGAAAATGCTTTATATTCAACACGTGCTACTGTAAACATTTCCCTGACAGGACCAAAAAAAAAAAAAAAANAAAAAAAAAAAAAGAGAGGGCGGGGGGGGCTGAAATACATTTCTGGATGGGAGGGAGGAGTTTTCACTAAGCAAAGATTTGCACTTTTCAAAATAAGGTAAGATTTCCAAAGTTCTTCACTGGAAAATTTTGAGAGTTGCCAAAGTGCTGGATGTTTGCACGCACAGACTCAGGTGCACAAGTCTGGGATCACTTGCCCTTCCACCATTGTAAAAATTTTCAAATAAATGCCTTTGAAAATCAAGCCTTCACCTCTTCCTCCCCCACCCCCAAGTGGTCAATAACATTTTATAGCTGCATTTACAAAGTTATTTAACCTTTCACTTCACTCTTTTCTCCACAAATGAATTTAACACGCACTACTCAGAACTGAACACAGCTGCATTCACCTGGACAGACTGTTACAGTATAAATAAGGTGAGACCTTTTAACTTCAAAAACACAACACACAAATTACAACAAAGCCAGAACTTTAGGAAGAGATCATCATTACTTCATTTGACAAGCTAAATATGCTCCTGCTTCCTGTTTTCTTGTTCCACGGTCCCAACCACTGAAATAAACAGCTCTACCAGAGTCAGGCTGACACCTGGCCATCACCCTCTCCCTTATCCGAAGCTCTAGGATGGAGCCACGGGTGCTTTCAGCAGAGATAACCCCCAAATGCAGCATTCCAGAGGGGAACCAGGGTTTGGGTGGCTGTGCTGCGGCAGCCGGGGATAAGCAGAGACTGGAACGTGGGTGGGGAATTATCTCTGCAGAGCCAGGAGGTTTTTGCAATGGCATCTGCTTCTATTTCAGTCAGTCTCCACTGAGGTCCCCAGTGCTTGGAAACCAGTTCCTCTGACAGCTGCTCTACAGAGAACAGGGAAAGTGAGGCACCAGGTGGGAGCAGGGAACCCCCACTCTGCAAGCAGTGGCCTCAGAGTGAAATAAGGTTTGAAACACGCTGTGTATGGCTCCAGTAATACCGTGGCTCATCGGAATGCACTTCTGAATTTGCCTCCCTACATTCCTTCCTGTCACGCACTGCAAAATACATGAAAAGCTAAGAAATGGGAAAAAAGACAGTGAGACACTCTCTGCTGTTTTATCTGCAGGTTTCACAGGGAGTTTTGGGGCCGAATTAATATTTGAAAGGAAGTCTGAGACTCTCAGATGAGACATGTTATTGAATAACATTCTTGCAGTTTCCTGCACAAAGCCCATATTTTTCTCTGTGTAATAATTTCTTGTATAAAGTCCTATTATTTAGATCATATATTAACTAGTGTTTCATATTCTGCCATGAGATTAACTTAGTTTTCATTTGAAGGTCAACTACCCAAAACTGTAAATCAGTATTTACTTTCAAAAATGCTACAGAAGTATTGCACAGCAATTTCTACTTCAGCCCATAGCAGTACTGGGAACTCTTAAAGCTGAGAGGGCTCTGGAATAGACAGAAGTATTAATTACTTGAGAGCATACAATGAGAAATTAGACTTATCTCAGGCTATGAGGGATTTTTTGGGAACGGGAACGTGTTTTGGATTTGCCAGTTCATTCACTGGATACATTCTGTAACCAAAAATAAAGTCATCTAAGAGTCAGGACTGCGTTTGCCTATATGAGTACAGGATGTACCATGGTTCTGGGACTGGTAATTGCTGCCTGGAGTGTGACCTTCACCCCAGCAAATCCATCCAGTCCCTCTCCCATGCAGTTGTGTCCCTGGGGCCTGAGTGAGACAGAAGAGAAGAGAAAGCAGGAGCTGTTCCCTTTCCAAGGAGCAAACTGGGAGGGGAAAGGATTTTTCAGGTTCCCCTCAGTGACTCCTGCAGGTCTGGAGGGCAGCCAGGAGCTCAGAGCTCTGCACAGGGATAAAGGTGTTCCTTTAAAGGGTTTCTGTTCCAGAAATCCCACAGGGAGCAGGGCAGAGCAGAGACCCCACCGTGCCGTGACACGTGTGACCTTAACTTGGGCTGTCCCAGAGACAGAAACAACTCCATTAAATAACGATAAAAATCTCCAAAATACTCTTCAGAACCTACACTGAAGGTTTTAAGAATATAATTAACTGACCAGAAAGCTCATGGCAATTGTTTTAATTAAATTCTGCAGTAAAAGGAGGCAGAGACCAAATGAGGCTGTACCTGTTTTCTGTACTTGCAGCTCCCTTTTGGCTTGCTCGAGAATGGATTTGATGGCTTCATCAGAGCCAGACTCTGCGGTTCGGATCCGTGTGGTTATGTTACCTGGGAAGAAAAACACAACCAATGACACCAAGAACACTTTTATTTGGCTGTTTTTGTAAACAGAGACACACTGTGTATGATGCACGGCCAGCACAACCTGAGGACAACTTGCACAGGACCTTTACCAACATTTACACCACACAAAAAAAGTACTTGACATAATAAAAGCAAAATATCCTCGTTGTGCCTGTCTCTAGCTGCCCTGGAATGGTGAGAACATCAGAGGAACAACTAGGTGGTCATATATTCCTTCTCTATGGTAACACATAGAGATCTATTCTTTTTCCTTTTCTTTTTGTTTTTTTTTTTTTTTTGGAGGGGGAGAGGAAACAGGAGGGAAAAGAACCAGAGGGGAAAGGAAGAAAGCTAAAAATATAAGCCCAGGAATCAACTTAAAAATGGCATCAGCTGCTAGGCAAAGTAGGATGAGTATACGTTCAGCCCAAAACAGAATTAAAAAGTAACTGGATAAAAATAATTTTTAACTTTCTAGAGGTTAATACATTAAGAGAGAGAGTCATTTAAACGCAGATAGCATTTGAAGTACTCTCCAGCTAAGAGCTATTACTTGGTTGTTTGGTTTTGCTTTGGTTTTT
>VYZQ01020397.1:0-10317 GCA_013400655.1 Mystacornis crossleyi
TGTCCAAATGCTTCTTCAACTCTTGTCAACCAGAAAGAAGATAATTTTGTTCTGGTTGCAGTAAAGTTCTTCTGTAAGGTGTTGGACTTCTTGTTTCTTCCCTCAAATTCTTGTTTTTTGATCAGAAAGTACAATATGAACTTATCAAATTACACTGAATGTCAGTTCAGCAGTTACTATTTGAAATAATTTTAACCTCATTAAAATAGAGGTTAACAGAATTGCCAGCAATGACTCTTCTGAGAACATTACAGTAGGTTTGAACAAGAACAACTGTATAACAGTACTAAAAGTAACTTCAAAGAATCATTACAGATAACTTCAAGGATCTGGGGTTTATGAGCTATCTCTAATTCACATAGATATTTCTGTAGTCATGAGTCAACTTTTTCTGTAGCCACCTTATTTGTTATTCTCACCAAACAATAAATTCAATTTCTGAGTCACTTCAATTACGTTAATTAGTTTCAATTCATTTTATTAGGGCTGTCTCTTTCTGCCTGAGAAACCCTGTTTTGTCTAACCTTGTATATCAGTGTGGCTGCCTAAAAATATGGAAAAAAACAGCTTTTAAACTAGGTGTGCAAGTATTGTCCTGAGACTGGAATAACAGGTCTCCATTTTAAGCGTACTATAGTGCTTTGGAAACTAGTGTATTCTGAGTACTAATGATGGCACTGGTAGCAACTCTTCTTGTGGTCTTTAAATAAAGTTGAAGCTAAATTTTTGAAGTCTTTGGTTCTGGAAGCTCTGGATACCTAATAGTATTTTGAATCATGACCAGAAGCTGTTCTTAGCACAGTCTTTCTGAATTATTGTCTACTAGTGTTGCATCATTTCTGCCTAGCAGTAATTTTTCACTTATGTAATTTGTAGGTGTTAAAATGTAACAAGTGTTTGTTACTTGGCCTTGAATATTAGACCTTGTATGAATACTTTAAAGCGCTATGCAAGTACTTGCAGGACACACGTGTATTGTGAAAATATTTTTTCAAATGGATGAATAGGTGTTGTGGGGAGGATTGTTCTGTTTCTTTCTTAACAAGAATTCTTTTTGTTTATTTTTTTTCAGATAATGGAGGACAAACTTTAGCAGGTGGGAATAACTGGCCTCTGAGAGGGAGAAAATGGACCCTCTGGGAAGGAGGAGTGAGAGCTGTAGGCTTTGTTGCAAGTCCTTTGCTGAAACAAAAAGGTGTGGAAAGTCATGAACTCATCCATATCTCTGACTGGCTGCCAACCCTGGTGCACCTTGCTGGAGGACATACCAATGGCACGAAGCCTTTGGATGGTTTTGATGTTTGGAAAGCTATCAGGTAACTTGCATGTCAAATCACCAAGTCACCATTCTGGTTTTAGAAGAATTTAATCAGCCCAGAAAACAGAACTGAAATGGGGATGGAAATATTACCTGTTCCTTTCTCAAAATAAAGGGAAGGTATAAATGCAGTTAACTGTGCTGTCCATGAGAGAATTATCCAGGTTGCAAATTAATCCTGGTCGCAGATGCAAAGCTTTCATACAACTTTAACTTGGTGTTTTGAATTTTTCAGTATGAACACAACAGCACACAAGCATGGTATGCTTTTTCAAGAACACTCTGTGATCCAGAATTATGTTAACTGATTTTGCACAGTGTGGAGTTGGTAGATTTTATGAGCCAAACCCTTCTCCCTACAGAGCTCAGTCAGGTATCTCTGCCGTATGTGTCTGGAGTTGGACATGTGGGGAATCGATGTAGACATTAAACTCACTGAGCATGGATTCTACTTTGATGGTTTGTTAGCTCAGTGCAGGACTTGTCAGGCTGGCTCAATGTGTAACCATTTGCCTAGACCCATGTCATGCTGTCCACTGTCTCAAGCCTGTGAGATGAAGTACAAAAGTAGACCTGGCCTGGTTCCTGAAGTCTGTGATGTTGTGACTTACTCAAGCAAACTGTAATACTGGAAAGCACAGTGCCGACATGTTCAGATGACTTGAAAAACGAGGCAGCATAGCTCCAGCTGGTTTATTTCACTGTTCTTTTATTCCACTAAAATCGATTACAAAGTCCTTAAAACCTAGGTTTCTCCTGAATTTGAAATTTCTGTGACCAACCTTTAGTTTTGCAAAAATTGCAATGGTTTAAATTGCTTTGTTTCTTCCTTTTATGTAATGTATTCATTGATATGGCTAAATCCTGTTGTCTGACTTCATAGAAGTTATATTTATTTTAGTAGGTCTTTGAATATAGTTTTAATTCACATAAGAATCACGTAGGATTGAAAGTTTGATACTGCTAAAGCAGAATAAAAGGACTAGCAAATCTATTTCCTACATGCCATTCAGTTGAGGGTTATTGTTCTGTTTCTTTTTGTAGTCTTTGTTCTGTTTTCATAGCGGGTAGACTATACTGTATTACGTGTGTTATCACCTTTTGTCCCCTTCTTTTTTCATGTGTCTTAGTATCCTAGACTGTGAATTGCAAGAGTTAAATGCAATTCCTAAACAAGCATGAGCAGGAGTGCTGTCTGGGTTAGGGACTGAGATGAGAAATTGAGAGTTAGCGTAGGCAGATTTGAACTCATGTACCCATTCATGGTTAGCTCTATATACACCTTGGAATAAACAACAAAAACTAAAAACTGAACCAAACCCCCCACACCTCTCCAGAACTAAGCCCCATATCTTAAGTTCAGAATTGTTTTGTCTATACCTGTATCAGTACCTGTTTGATGCTGGAAAGCTTGATGTCAGTCTTAGTGCTGCATGTGTTTCTGAGGTGGTTTCCTGTAGTAGCTGGAGTTTACAGGAGGCTCGTGGCCTTGTGCCCAGGTGTGCTGTATGGCTCTCTTCCAAGTGGAAGGAGATAACAATATGTATAATTGAGGCCAGGGATCATTAACTGCCAGGAAGGAACAGAGAGTCCCATCCAGCCAGAAAAAGTAAAATGTTTTAGTTGTCAGTGTTCCTGTGGGAAAACTTAGCATCAGCGAGATCCAGGGTATACCCAAAGGATAGACTTTTCTTCCAGCTACCATTAGAATTCCTGCCTACTTCAGGTTCAGTTTCAGGTGTGTATTTTTTGCAATGGATTGATCTTCTCAGATGAGGTTACTTCAGCAGGAGAGTTGTTGAGAAGGAGAGGTACAACTGTGCCAGCATGCTGCTGACATTTGCACTTCTCTCTCATTGTAAGGGGAATAATGCAACATTTGCTGGCTGAAGAGGTGACCCCCGTGNACTGCCAGGGAGCAGGTGACTACCAGTGTTTCTGGGTGTGTCAAACAGAGGGCCTCTGTCTGGACAGGTAACAAGTCAGGTTTTCTAGTTGTTAAGCTGTTCTTTGGTTGACCTTGCAGCCAAAATGTCAAATTTCACATGATTTCCCCGGGTAATTAGGATAAATGAGTGTATTAAATTTCAGAATTCAAAAGGTCACTTGAATATTGGATAGCAAACAACGAAGGCCTGGTGCCCTTTTGGTGATATCTGATGAAAAGTTCAAATATGTTGTTTTTATGGGACCAAGTGGCTCATAATGAGTGAAATTGTAACTTGCTAAGATTCTAACTCATTTGATAAAAGGAAATTAATCACTGTGTTACATCTGTATTTTTTCAGTACAGTCTAATATACATAGAGGCATAAGCTTATTGTGGTGGGTTTTTTTGGCGGTGGGGTGTTGGCAGGCCAGGACTTTTATGCTTAGCCTGCTGGTTCATATGTGTGTAATCAAAAGGAAAGAGGTCATAAATTTGATTTAGATTTTCGAAAGAATATATGGGGTGGTGCAGGTATTCTCAGAAGTCACAAAAATATTGAATCTATTTCAGTGATATCTGTCTATTAATGATCAGTATTTAAAAGATGGGTTCTTAATATGGTATTTATCTAATAATATAAAATATAATAATATAATAATTCATAATAAATACTATACTACTGAAAATTACTATTTATAAATGTAATATACTGTAGAAATATGATTATATAGACAATATACAGAAATTCAACATAAATTTTTAAATCCTAAGTATAAATTCTGAAATTCTAGAATAAAATTAACTTTCTATCATGACTTTAAATGACTGGTAGTCCAAATTAGGAATCACATTAACACGGTACCAAGTAATATTAAACCCTTGTAGTATAAAGAAGTGCTGAGAGTCACATATGTGCTGAGAGTCACATATGTACCCAAGTGTTCCTTTCATGCCTCGTCTATTTAATTTCGACCTGAAGAACCGGAAGACATTTAATGCTTAGGAGGAAGTATCAGGAAAAGATGATGTTCAGGAGCATATTTCTTCCAGACAAAAATACCTTCTTTTGCATTCTTTTTTGTTAAGTGTACTCTAGGTTTCTTTCATACAGTGCATGAGACTGGGAAGCACAGTGTTTGTGTTCTCACTGTTTGGATTCTCAGGTTAAAATTTGTATGGTGCTTAAAAGCTCTTTGACAGGGATTTTAACTCAAAAGCTTGTCTGCTGCTTCCAAATGCATCTGCTGACCCATTACTATTTCAACACTATATCAATGAGAGGCCTAGTAAAAGAGGAATGTGATTTTATTTAATATAGAAGCTGAAATAGAGCAGGTTTTGCTCACTCTCACAGCCTGATAATCACCAAGAGGTGTGTGTGTCTAGGAAGTCTGCCCAGCCAGACACAGTGGCAGAGGATTTCAAGCCATCCACCTGGCATCCCGATACCAGGATGTTTGTGAACACGTCATGGGCTCAGCATCTATTGCTTTGGTGCAAAGGTCCACGGATACCAGCTGTGAAGTCCTTCAAGCTTCTTCTGTGTTCTTCTTAGGTTGCTAACTGTGCACAGGTTCTGGTTGTGCCTGTTTGTATCCTTCTGATGCTGTGTCCATGTCTTGCGCCACCTCTGTGAATCCCTGAGGGCTATCAGTGGAACTGGCCTAGTGTGCTGGGGTTTTGCTGACATGCTCGTCTGGATTGTCATTAATGTGAGCTGTTACAAGAGCCCTTTCCCTGCTCTTGTGTTCATGCTGATGAACACAAGATTGTGATGAACACAAAATCCACGTAGACTTTACCAGTCTTTCTCCATCCATACCAATCTTGCACTATTTTTCTGTGCAAAATTTTGTTGCAGCATATAATGAAACCAGTACTACGTAATTTTAATTTTCATCCAAGTACCTTTGAAATGAAATTTAACTTCCTCTTTGATGTCTCTTACTTATTTTTGAAAATAGCTTAGCATAGTTTCACTGTGTCGACCTATTTCTGGATAGCTATCAGATCTTTCCAATCTCAGATATCAACATTTTCAACATTTTATAAAAGTTCATAAATATTAAATTATAGTAGATTTCACTTTTTTATTGCCTTACATTATCATGGGTAAGACTACAATATAGCTCTTAAACTATGTACATATTACAAATTATTTCTGAAAATACAGTAGTAATGTCACTGATATATTTTACAAAAATAGTAATTGAGAAGAGCAAGAACAATACTAAAATGCAACCAGTCAGGGAGTCTAAATGGTACTGCATATTTCCAAGCAAGTATCTCAAAAGGCACTTGCATTTTTAGGAAACATCTGTTCTCCAGATGCTTACTGCTCCATTGAAATTGAGACACTAGGCAAAATAGTTTTCCTTATATAAAAATTTTCTTTGGTTGATACATTTTTTTGATACATCTTGACTTTCAGTACTGAATAGGTAGTGTGTCCATGCTCAGAGAAAGTATTTTATTTTGCGTTAACAGAAAAATTGAGTGGTAAACCATATGAAGCAGTATAATAGGCACTGAGATACTCAGGGTAAAATACAGTACAAATAACTGTTATTTTGTCAAAGCTTATTAGTAAACAGAGAGTTTAAAGTTTTACTTACATATTTTGTAGGACAAGTTTCATTTTTATATTTTTATAATGTTGGAAATATCATAATTGATTGGTTGAAGTAAATGAAGTAAGATCAACTTGAATTCTGTACTGAATGGGTACATTTGTTTTCGGAATCAAGCACCTGTTTAAAAAAAAGACATTGCTGTGATATAAATTAACACAAAGGAAAGAGCAGGCTAAAGCTGAGAGTAATATTTATTTCCAGCATATCTGAAATACAATTATTTTAGGAAAGCATTACTAGTAAGACCCAGAGAAATATGGCAAGGTTATAAAGGTTCAGATTTTGCTTAGTGACACTGATATTTTTGTGCAAGACAAACATACTTACCCTGAAAAACCTTGGATTCCTTTCCAAGGACACCTTCTGGTTGTTTAACAACAAAACAAAAGTGAGAGATTGCATGTAGATCTTTGTTTATGCTTGCTAAGGGATAATAGGTCTTTCTATGTGTTTTAAGAACTTTCCAAATCAGAAGATAAAGCAACATTCTCAGCATGAACTAGCTGATTCTCATGCCAACACTGAAGTTAAGCCATATGCTTTCATTAAGCTGTTCTTACATAGAGGACTGTTTTGAAAAACAGTTTTGACTGCTTCATTATATAATTAAAACATCTCTTAATTATTCTACCATCAGAAATGGTAGAATAATAGCCAGACAATATAAAAAGTTCCTTATGTTCAGGGGGAGGAATGATATATTAGGATATTGAAGTCTAAAAATAAATATTCTAAAATTAGAGCATTGTGAGATATGGTTACACAGGCAGTTACTAAAATACAAAGGCAGGTTTCCCTAGAGAATATTATTGCTTTGTTATTGTAGCACTGTTGGCTAGACAATATTCCTGATTGAAAATACCCTTGCAGAACATCTGCCAAGGTGAATCTGGAGTTTAGTCTGTGTCTCTGTGGAGTTTTGTAAATGGGAAGGAGGGCAGAGTTAAGGTGCTTCCAGGGAATTTCCTATTTGTTGTCCCCAGAATGTTGTTTCTGTTTTCCTGATGTCTTTTGCTGTGAGACAGATGTTTTTTTCAACATACAGTGCCAAATTCTTTGGCTATTATTTTGTGATATATGCTGGTTGTAAACATCCATGCTCTGCACAACAAGAATTACTGGAGTAACACTCAGTAATTGAGTGTTACTGAAATACTGAAATACTGAAAAGCAGTTCAGTACTGTGTAGTTAAGCTCCACACCGCTTAATGCGGTGGTGCCATAAGCTTTGGTGAGTGTATCTCATTACTACCAAGAAATCACCAAGGTACTAATACCCGTATTATATCCAAGAACAAAAATGGATTCAATCATAATGACAACTGCAGGATGAAAAACTTCTATTAATACAAGTGTAATCTTCCTTTTTTTTGTTCTATCAGCTGTAATGTAAATAGCCATGTTTAATGTAGAATAGCCACTGTCCACATTAAAAGCTATAAAGGAAGTTACCTACAGTGATATAGGACTACTAGTCTGCTTGAACACTATGAATACACTCGGTATAATCATAGACTCATATGGAATCATAGAATAGGCTGGTTGGAAGGGACCTTTAAAGGTCATCTAGGCCAGCCATCCTGCTTTAGACAGGGACATCTTCAACTAGATCAGGTTGCTTTGAGCCGTGTTCACCTGATCTTGAATATTTCCAGGGATGGATCATTTAGTGCCTCTCTGGGCAACCTGTCCTGGTGTTTCACCACCCTCATAATAAAAAATTGGTTTCTTGTATAAAATCTAAATCAACTGTCCCTCAGTGTAAAACCGTCACCCCTTGTCCTGTCACAACAGGCCTTACTAAAAAGTCTGTCCCCACCTTTCTTGTAGGCCCCCATTAAGTACTGAAAGGCTGCTTTGAGGGCTGCCCAGAGCCGCCTCTTCTCCAGGCTGAACAAACCCAACTCTCAGCCTGTCCTAAAAGGGGACGTGCTCCAGCCCTCTGATCATCTTGGTGACCTCCTCTGGACTCACTCCAAGAGGTCCACGTCCTTCCTGTGCTGNTCCATGTCCTTCCTGTGCTGGGACCCCAGAGCTGGATGCAGCACTGCAGGTGGGGTCTCACCAGAGCAGAGGGACAGAATCCCCTCCCTGGCCCTGCTGGTCACCCATCACTGTCTGAATACTGAGTGGCACTGTATGAATATTGAATCTATAAAGATGAGAAGTAAATAGGAGTAAGTTACTTAATTCTTCTGTATTTGACTCTGGTGGAAGATGTTGCCGCAGTGTTCAGGGACGGACATATAGCAACATAATTCAGGCAGGCCGAGATGAGGGTGAAATGGAGGAACTTTACTGAGAAAAACCAAGACCCTTATATGTGCTATCTAACAAAGAAGAGGTGTCACAGGTCCGTTAGACAGACCCTCTCATAACCATTGGTTAGCTAATTAAAATGTGACAAATAACACCTGCAAAAGATAGTTTACAAAACATACAGAATAGTTTACATACTTTTCTTAGTTCTCAGCTCAGTCCTGTGAGAAAGAAAGGCTTTCTCACAGACTAGTAGAAGCTGGAGTTTTCTCTCCAATTGAGCTTTTTGCATCCACAGGAAGATACTGGATTACTTAGCATAACTCTGGTGCTTTCTTTCTTTTAAAATATACTGAAAAATAGAGATACAGCTCAGAAATTGCAAGAAAACCTTCCCAGGAAGTTATTGCAGAGCCAATCACAGGCTATAAATTTGAATCCTAGTTTAACTTTTGCTAACTCGTTCTTGTTACTGTTACCTATGAACAGATGGTGAAAGGCACACTTGGTCACAGCTGTCAGTGGAGCACAATAGAGACTGTTAGAGCTTATTAAATCTAAGATAAAATTTGTTTGAATAAGGCCAAGCATTCTTTAATTAAGAATGTGACTACTACAGATATGGGGGGGTGGGCACTTAACCTTTCACCCACATATTGGGAAAAACATTTTTGTGGCAGTTTTTGCACATTGAATTACTAACACTGTAGCTTAATTAATGTAATTCTTCTCTATTAATTACAATACTATATTACCTGAACACATCTAATTTTTTAGCTCATCTTGTTAAGTTCTGTACTCACTCAAAATGTAGCATCCAGAAATGGGTTTAGAAATGTAATAGAAAAATATTACTTTAATTGTTTGTTACTGAAAATTTTAAATTGCATGTAAATATTGTTTAATGATATATTTTATATATTAAAATAACTTTAATTTTTTAGGTCTCCACTGAGGTTTATATTACCTGATTTTTTTATTCTTGCTGTCAAGAAGCTTAGGGGCCCTGGAAGAATTTTTGTGCATTAAGTTAAGCTCCTTAATGAAAGAAAAAACAAGTTAAATTACTTGGAAATTTCTGAAAGGATGTATTTAGGTTCAGTGTCAAATAATAAATTACTGTTGTGTCATGTAGCCAGGGTTCTTTCTAATTCTGTCTTCCTACTCATGTTGCCCTTTATAAGTAGTAAATTTCCTCTACTCATATAAGGAGTAAATTTCTTTTACTCAGTTTTTTAGATCTGGGATTTACTTAGCTAGGAAAATTTATGAGTAACTTCAGAGGGTTATTCCACACCATCTCTATGTAGTGAATGGCTAGAAAAAGAAAGGTGAAATTTTTTTAACACAGCAAGATTCAGAGTATATAAATAATCCTTGTGACCTCAATTAGAAATCAAAAGTGTTTCTTTTTGTGGGATAGCAATGCCTGTGGTGCTTTTTGAGGCACGCAGCCATAACGCTTCCAGCACTTGCTCAGGTATGCAGAGAGCACAGCAAGTGCCATGCCAGCTTATGCAAAATTTTACTCTCGAAGTTGATTGTTGTAAAACCCTGCTTAGGTAGAGCCAATTCTGTACTCTGTAAATTTATGAATAATCCAAATAAACACCACTGACGTTAGTGAAAACTTGTAGGGGCAAATGTTGTTGGTGCTCATCCAGAAAGGAGTGTTCTGATTAAAGTTGATAATAACCAATTTACAGTTATGAGCTCGCTCTCTATTAAGATGACAAAAAGCCTTAAAATAAAGGATGCAGAATCCTAATGAGCTGTAGAAGGAAATTAACACTTCCTTTTGAAATCTCTCTTAGTGAAGGAAGACCTTCTCCCAGAGTAGAACTGCTGCATAACATAGACCCCATGTTTGTGGATGACTTCCCATGTGAGTATGCTCAAGATTTATTAAACATACAGTTTATCCTCTGAACACTTCCTGTCTTCCGTACGTGAAATATTTTTTTCCGGGTGGAACAAAATATAGTAGGATGCCTTTTGCTTTTAAGTAAATAGCTTTAAAATACAGAAACGTCATCCCCCAGATAGTTTAGGAACTTGAACATGATCAACATGGGCTTCCTATTTCAGAGAGCTCTGGAACACTGCTGAGTAATGAATAAAGTACTTTCAGACATGGAGATGTTGAGGAGCAGCTGTGTGCCTGAGGTGCACAGGGA
>VYZQ01020399.1:0-18746 GCA_013400655.1 Mystacornis crossleyi
TTTTTTTTTAATTTATTTTTTTCCCATCATCAGGCTACTCTGAATGCCAGGACCTCCATTTTGGCTGCAGCAAACCCAGTTGGTGGCCGCTATGACAGATCCAAGTCACTGAAACAGAATATCAACCTGTCAGCTCCCATCATGTCCCGCTTTGATCTCTTCTTCATCCTTGTGGATGAATGTAATGAGGTAACTTTAAGGAATTATAGACTAGTTTGTGTCAGAAAAGATCTCTGGAGGTCTCTAGTCTAACCTCATGCTCAGATAGATTTACAACACCTTGCCAAGACTTGACCTGGTGAATTTTGCGTTTCTCCAAGGATGAAGATTCTGCAGTGTCTCCAGGCCCCTGCAATGCTTGACAACTCTCATGTGTTCAAATAATACTAACTTTTGTATCTAATCAGAATTTCTCATGGTCCAGTTCATGTGGGTTGCCTCTTTTCCAAGAACTATTTGGCACCATCACATCTTTGCTGGCCAATGAAGCAGTTGCTTTCCTTTCAAGCTGAACAGACCTGGCTCTTGCAGCCTTTCATGCATCATGTTCTCCTGCCCTCTGACCGTCTTGGTGGCCCTCTGCAATTATAAGTGAAGCAAATCTCATGAGAATGTCTTGCTTCTGCTTTTTTGCTCTGTCTGTGCAGCTAAAAGCTGGCAGTACAAATTTGAACATGCTCTGTTGAATACAAGGACACTGCCTTTTCATCCTGCAGTGGTTTGACCCGCAAACTTAACACCATTAGTCATTTTTACAAATGGCTGGTCACTAAGACTGAGAGTGCTGCCACCTGTCTATGTGGCATTTGCCTTGGGAACGCCTGAGATCCAGAGATGAATGTTGGTTCAGCCACTGTTCTGCTCAGAGTGATTATCTAACGAAGAGGGGACTGGTGAGAGAGACAGAGCAGGCTGAAAAGGAAGAAAGCAGTTCCCACGCTACAAAGTGCTGCTTTCTGCCTGTTCAATGGCTAACTTGTAACTCAGGAGAGTTCCAAGAGGTCATAAATCCTAAAACTGCCTTTTATCCCTGCTCTGCCGTGTTTTTTGTATTAAAACCCCGCAGGGCGTTCTCCTGGGCCTCCTGGCAGAGAGTTTGGCTTCTGGAAAGACTAGCTCTGCCATGAGGATCACAAGTGAGCAAGGGGAATGGGAAGGAAGAATAGAACTGTTGTTTTGCTCTTTGGCTGGTGCTGTGCAACTGATCTGACGGAGCCTCCATATCCCAGGTGACAGATTACGCCATTGCCAGGCGCATTGTGGATCTGCATTCCAGAGTGGAGGAGTCTGTTGACCGTGTCTATTCCTTGGATGATATCCGGAGGTATCTGTTGTTTGCAAGACAGTTTAAACCAAAGGTAATTTTACTTTTTAAGTAGGCTGTGGAACAGTTGTTCTGTCTGAGGAGGTCCAAAGGAACAGTCACTCTGCGGTAGGCTTGTCTCCAGCAAATGTCAAAACACTTAGTGTAGTGTTCTCTCAAGGAAGGAGCCGTAAACTCAAGTTATTACCTAGAAACAGAGTGTATTTTGGAGCCTGGTACTCTTAAACTCCAGAAGCCCAGCCAGCCCAGCTGAGACTGGTGTAATCAGTAGCAGTTCTTAATCTTTGCCTAGACCGACTGAGGGGCCATTTCATAGCTTTGTCGTACCTCGTGGGTTATTTGACATGGCTGCTGCAGTTTTTTGTATTTTATAGACTTACTATTTAATCAGTTTGAGTGTCTTTATTTTAAAAGGGTATTGTGCCTCAATATCTCTTTGCTTTTTGGTAAAATACGGGACATGGGAAACTGGTCTAACTACAGATTGTTTTGGGGTCTATCCAAGTAGCAGCTTGGATGGGCTGTGTGTTGGATTTTTCAGAAGTCTATAAACAGAACAGTCTAGTAGGGACAGACATGAATTATGCCTGGAAACAAGTCAGTGGAACAGAAAAATAGACATTATTTTAAAATCTGCTGTAAAATAATAAATGCAGCTATGTACTTACTGTAATATCATTATCATTGGTAAGTGTAATCATTATAACAACATAATTTCAGCATGATGTGATTGTCATTATACTTATGTAGATTATGTGTATAGCATAGGATATTCCAGATAAAAGCAGTAGCCAGTACAGAAAAGGCTGGGAACTGCCAGTCTAATGCAAGAAGAGAAAACTTTAATACTCTGACCACTGGAACCACTGTCACGCTGTTTGCTGCCCCACAGATATCCAAGGAGTCCGAGGACTTCATAGTGGAGCAGTACAAGCGGCTGCGGCAGCGCGATGGCTCCGGAGTGACCAAGTCCTCCTGGAGGATCACGGTGAGGCAGCTGGAGAGCATGATCCGCCTGTCTGAGGCCATGGCCAGGATGCACTGCTGCGATGAGGTATCGGGGGCGTGATGGAAGTTTGTGTAAATGTTTATGGAAGTGTGTGGGGGTTCTGCATTTGCTGTTGGGCTGTGATATTGGACACAGTCCTGTGGGTGAGGAGGAGAGCTTGGGTCATGGCTGTACTCAGTCTGAATTTGTATGCCAGAAACACTGTTTTTAGGGGACGACTTGTAAAACTGAGGTCAGCTGGTCCAAACTGAGAACTTGCATGATTTTATATCACAGTTGTGTCAGCACTCTCAGCCTCCTACCTATCAAATCATGACAGTCACCTGCTACTGTCAGCCGGGGCTGTTGGCAGTCTCTTTCCCGATCTTTCGTAGTTTGTAATCTCTTGGCTCTCTTCCATTTGCAATCTAAAAAGCCAAAGTTCATCAGAGTATCTGGACCTCCCCAGGAGTATCTGTCTGTGTGATCTGAGCTCCTACTCGCATCAGCCCCTGCTGAAAAGCACATTGTGTTCTGGCTGTTAACTGTAGTGTGATTACTGCCTGTCTAGCCCCTGCTTTAAAACCCAGCAGGCTTTTTGAAATGTTGATTAGAGGCTATGTGACACATGCAGGGATGGAACCTTGCTCGCTGGTTGTGTAAGGACACCCTTTGGGTTCTTTTAAATTAAATTCAGCTTATAAAGAAGCAGATAGCTTTTAGCTTATGGCTCAGCTACAGATGATTTTTCCAGTTTTTGCTTTTCAGTTTTGGAGGAGAGTATCATTAATTACATCTCTCTTGCTTTCTTATTGTCTCTATTCAGACCCATTTCTTTCATGTTTCTTGCTCCACTGCTCTTTCTCCCAAATGCTCTTGGCTTAGTAAAAATTTTATTGACTCCACGTGATTGCTAAACCCTGAAAGATTAATCAGGCTGCTTTTCCCTCCACAACCTTGCATGACCTTGGAGTACTTGTAGCAGGATATAATTTAACTTGCAGAGTTTTTACTGCTTAGGATTAATCAGGTGAGATGTGTAGAGAAGCCCTTTGTCACAGTAAGAGATGAGATTCTGGAGCTGATGGAAAACTAGAAGAGCCCCTGTGCCTATTTAATATGTGTTTTTTCAAATCTTCCTCAGGTTCACCCAAAACACGTGAAGGAAGCTTTCAGGCTTTTAAATAAGTCCATCATTAGAGTTGAGACTCCTGACATCAATTTAGACCCAGATGATGAACAGCAAATGGAGGATCAAGAGGACCAAGATGGAGTCCATGGTAAATTATTTATGGAGAATTTTTTCAAAGGGGAAAGTCCTTGCAGCCTTTACAGCTTACCTTGTCTGAGCATGTGCTTCTCTTCAGTTTCTCCCCTGTCTCATCTAATGAGCTCTAGAAATCCTGGCTCCCGTTCTTAACTCTCTTGCCTCTTCAGCCTCTTTCACCAACTCACCTGGTTGGTCAATGCAAGGCTTTTCAGTGGCTCAGAGTGTTCAATAGCTAAAAGATGTTGCAGATTTAAACCTGGGCATGTGTCCGAACAGGTGAGGCAGAAGCTCCAGCTGGGGTCAATGGTCTTGTGAACGGGATCAATGGCCATCCTGAGGATGTGAACAAGGATGCTGCACCCAAAGCTGCTCTCAAGCTGGGCTTCTCTGAGTACCGGCGGATTTCTAATCTCCTGGTGCTGCACCTCAGGAAAGCAGAGGAAGGTAAGAATTTGTTTATTAAAAAGAAGGCAAGACCCCAAGTTCAGGGAGCAATTATTACTGCATCTCTTGCTGTTGTACATGGGATTTTCACTTCTGTGAGACAACAAACTTGTGAGGTCAGGTGTGGACCTGTGCTCATGTGACAATACTACATCTGGTGATGCAAGTATGACTTCTTGGAGTTTCTAGCTCTGTTATCTTTGTCATTTGTCAAAACCCATTAAGCTGGGGGGCATGTCAGCAGAGCAGAGCCAGAAGAGGATTTGTAGCACACAATGGTGTAACCAAGCTACAAGAGTCTGCAGCAGTGAAAACTGGAACAGGAGCTTTAATGCCTGCCACCAACCACAGCCTGTCTTTAGCAAATGGCTGGATTAGGCTTCAGAAGCTAAAATACTTCAGTTGCAATGAGGCTGCTCCTGCAATGAAAGGCAGCAGTTGTCTCATAGCAGATACTAAAGCTACACAGCTTTTGGGAGGGTGTGGAGATGACAGGGTCTGTTTAAATGCTGAGTACAAGTAGAAGAGTGACTCCTCTGGCTTTGTGTGACAGTGATTTTTCTTTAGCCCTTACTTAGAAGAAAGGCGTGTGAGTCCTTGCCACTGGTTTTTCTTGAAGCTGAGAGCTGATGGGATTTGGAAGCCACTTGGGTGCAGAGAACTGAAAAGCTTCCATTCCCAATCTAACTATCTCCAATTAAACCACAGCACAACACCATCCTGTGAAAAATACGGTCCTTTAAGGAAAAAAACCCTAAGGTCTGATGTTTCCTAAACATCTTAAAAAGCATGTTTCTCTCTTCAGCATTGTAAATGTTAATGTATAAATCCTTTTCTTGTACAGTTTGAGTGGTATTTTACTGCTGCTGTGTTTATGCAAATTATTTTCTCTGCAGAAGAGGACGATGCAGCATTAAAGAGGAGTGAACTTATTAATTGGTATCTAAAGGAAATCGAATCTGAAATCGAATCTGAAGAAGAACTAATAAATAAAAAGAAGATCATAGAGAGGGTCATTCACCGACTTACACATTACGTATGTATGGAGATGTGTGGGTAGTGAAAGAGGGTTTTAACTCACATAAGGCAATGTTTCATTTTTAATGGAATACATTCCTGTATGGAGAAATCTGTTTTGTTCTTCCATTATATTGTGTGATACAGTATAAATGCCTTCTTTGTGTTACACTAATTACGGAAAAACCACTGAAATAAATTAGAGATGTGTATAAGTAAAAGTCCAAAGTGCTTTACTATGTCACTATAGAAGTGCGATATTTTTCTGTATTTCTATGGAATTAGTTATACATTAGGATACAGAAATACAATTAACACTTGTATTCAGTGGTTAGCCTTGAGTCAGAGGGGTACAAGGGTGTTCTGCAGGAAAAAGGATGACAAAATAAACTGCTTTACACTTTTAAAGACACAAACCCACTAGATTGGAAAGCACGGGGCTGAAAAGTTCCCAGGAAGGATACAACAGAAGGGATTCCCACTGAATGCTGTTGTTAAGAATCTGTTAGAGGGAGTTCACAATTAAAAGGGTTAAGTAATTAATCAGAGGTCCTACCAATACAAAAATGCCTTTCAAAGAGTACAAACAAACCTCTCTGCCCTTGTTTTAACACGAATCTTTGGCTGTTGCAGGACCACATTCTGATCGAACTGTCCCAGTCAGGACTGAAAGGATCCAGAGAAGAGGAGACTTTTGATGATGATCCATACCTGGTTGTCAACCCAAACTATCTGCTGGAAGACTGAGGCCTGACAGTGGGACTGTAGAGCTGGCTGGTTGGAAAATGGATTATTTTCTTGCAGGGGTTGCTGTATGGCTAATTCCTTAAATTCCTATGAATGTGTCGGAGTGTGGTCAGTAATGTGTGATTTCTCATTTACACTGAGCATACCTGGGAAGCTTTTCAACACGACACACGTATATTAGTTTCACTGTTAACTCTGAATTTCAGTGCCATCATCTGGATGTGGAGGAGAATCATCCAGTAGTTTTTTTTCATGATCAAGCTGTGTAGATGTTTCTGTTTTAAATAAGATTAATTTTACATTGTTCTTCTGTTGCATTTAGTAGACATTTTATGCTATAGGGTTTTACTGTTTTTCTTACTAACTAAAAGCTCATTAAACATAAATAAAAGCTTCTTAAATATTTGGAGATGTTTGGGGGTGGATTTGTTGTTACATGTGAGATTGCTGTTTTCTCTGCCTATAATTTGAGGCTGAAAAAACAGTGACCTAAATGTTTAATGTCTTAAGGAAGATCAAATTTCCTGGATGACAGATGCTCTTTTTTAAGAAGTTTTTTAAACTTGCAGTAGTAGACAATGAGAAACTGATTGCTTCTCTTTCCTTTTAGATGGACTAAAGATGTGCAGGCTCCTGTTGCATATGTTAAGTAGAAACTTGCAAATAGCCAAGCCCAAAGCAAGGCTTTAAGTCAGCAGGGCAGAAACCCTAACCTGGATGAATGTCTTAACTTGTAAGTGAATTGAAAACTGGCACCATTTTTGAGAGATTTTTAAGACCGTATTTGTAAACCTGTTTGTAGATTTTTCTATATGAAGACTTGGCTTAGATTTCTGTTGTTCTCAATTTTTTACTGTAAACTATGGGATTATTAAATAATCTATTAAGAATTAAAACACCCGAATATTTGTCTTGTCGACTTGATACCAGCACCTAAGAAACATTTGTAATAGCATGAAAGATAGCAAAGTTAGCTATTTTAATTAGAAATAGTGTGAAATAACTTTCTGAAGGAGTCTCAGAAATGGAGTTGGTTTGTAAGACAGTATTCTTTTTCCTGTTAGTCTCTCCCAGTTTTGGAGAGATACACCTTGGTCTTATTAAGCATATCATTAAAGATAACAATTCTATTTAAGGAGTGGAGGGAATCGTAAGTATTTGTCATCAACACTACCCCATCACTGGGCACTAACTCCAACTGCAGTAACTTCTCCTCTCATTTCTTTCCTCAACCACATTTTGGCAAATGCTGCATTTCATTTTAAAAAGCCTCCCAACTGCAATAACACTTTCATGTTATTCTGTATTGTTCCTTTACTTTCAAAATAAGGATAGGAATATGTTTGGCCTTCATTATGTGTTTCCCCCTCCCCTCCTCTCAGTCTTTGAAAATAAATACACTTCATGTAGAAGAAAGTATTTTTTCTGCTTCTTTCCCCAGTTCTGTAGGCTGGGAGGAGTTTTCTCTGAGTTAATGCAGCTCTACTGAAAAGTAAGCACCAGGTGGTGCTTTGGTACTGTTCAAACTTGTTACTCAGACAGCAGAGTGGAGGGAGCTTGTTCAGAGCAGTCAGCACAATGTTAGAGCGAGCTCTTTAGGGCTTCGTGAAAAAAAATCGTCTGGGACTCAAACGGGGTCAAAGTACACAAATTACAATCCCTGTATAAGGCTTGAGTAACGGCAAATGTTGAGATATGTCTTCTGCTGTAACTTAAAGATAATATTGCTTGACAGCACTAACTTGCCCAGATGATTCCAGGTATGCTTTAGACGAAATTCTGGTTATTAAAGGAAATGAACGCTGAGATGGACCCACCATTTCACTATAGGTATGTAGAATTTTGTGTTCAGTTGGTTTAAAAATGTTCTCAGCTCTTCAGCTGTGCTGTATTGGAATGTAGAAGAGCTGAGTGACCTCTGCCCTGCAGCAGTTCAGGTGGGTGACCTGAATGCCCTGCTGGGACAGCAGTGTTTTCTGGGCTGAAGGAGGGAGTGCTTTGCAAAGCAAAGAAATGAGACTCAAACTCCTGGATGTCATTAGGCAGGAGGAAGCAGCACACTGTTGCTGCTGCCAGAATTCACGTAAGAGTCACTTTTCCAGCTGGGTGAGGTGCCACATCTCAGATTTCCTATATCCACCCAAGAATTAGAGGGCAAACATGCCTCCAGCTGCCCTGCACACCCTGAGCCATGGTGGACCCAGCCCCAGCCATGCAGGTAACTGCTTTGGTTGTTCTTTGCACCCTGAGCTGTGCTGGGATTCTTCTAAAGCTGAAAAAGGCCAAAAAGAAAGGGAAAGTTTATCTAATTATTTCATCTTCCTCTAAATGGGAGGCAATATTAACAAATGTCAACTGATACTTAAACCAAAAGGGAAACATGAGCATCTCAGAAAATGTTTTCACACAACCTTTCTCCAACTGAGTGAAAGTGGGTTATGCGTTCATCCATTTGTCTATCTACTGATTGAAAGTCCTGGTCTGTTACTCCAGTGTCAGCTAATTCAGNGGGTTTTCGATATGACTCACAAATACGTCGCGATGGCGTTAAATGGCAACTGCTCCGCGCAGTCTCTATGTAGATATTTTTGTGTACCTCTTCCTGACCCATGCAGGAGAGACTAAAACCTTTCTGAAATGTACCTGAAAGCGTGAAAAAACACGGCACAAGAAGTCTCCTATGCGATAATAACTGAGGAAGTCTGCAATGTCCTTTGTTTGACTTTCCTTGTTGCAGACACTGGGGTTTACAGTAATTAAATCCCAAATCTACCTGTATTACACAGAGCAACAGAATTTCACCTCTTCCATGATAGGTACCTGGGATTTTCCAAGCAGCTATTACCTTGGGTCTGCCTTCTTTGGCCTTGGAATTTTTTTGTCCCAGACAGATAACCAGTAGAGCTGGCTGAGTCACAATTTCTTTTCCCAAATTTTTAATTAGTTAATTAATTTTTAATTCTTGCATTTGTCAGGAATACTTTGTGGTATAGTTCACACTATCTGGTGATAGCCCTTGCAAGTTGCCCATCTTCCCTCCTACATCTCCTGTCCCTCCAAGTTCCTGCCACCCCAGCATCTCAGAAATATTCAGCATAGAATGGATTAAAAAAAAAAAAATTGTAGAACCATCACAAAGGCATGAAAATTAATAAAGATATTACTTACAGTTATGCAGGGAGTGGAAGGGCATTTTATTGACAAAGGCTCCTTGAAGGGTGCCTTTGAATTTCTACCTTCTTCAGCTCTCCACTGAAATCACAGTGGGTATTCTGAAATCAGCTACCTGGAGCACTGTCTGGTGTTCCACAGCTTCAACAGTTTCAAACTGGTTTTAAAATAACTTCAGTAAACCAGAGTTTTTATTTGCCCTTAATATGTTACTAACAGACTGCCTCTTTCTTTCTCAAGGTGGAAAGCAGTCCATTGCTTTGGAAATGGGTCATGTCTTGGACAGTGCTTCATCAGAACTGCTTTCAGTTTCTCTTCAGGTGACACCTTGAGGAAATATTTCCAAAATTGTATAAATTTGCCTTGATTTTGCCTTGTTTTTATGTATGGGATCAAATGACTTGTTGCAAGTTAAATAAGATTTTAGCAGGTTGACCAGCTGAACAGTTTGGTAAGCTTTAATTATTTGATTAGTCTGATTATGTGAAATTTGCTGATTTAAAAATTGTTTCAGCATCCTTTCTTGGCTGGTAGGCACTGATTAAGCTACATGGAGACAAATTTGCTCTCAAAATTGGCAATTTTAGCAATATACTTGCTAAATGACAAGGTGTCTCCAAAAAGTGTACCTGTTACCATTTTCTTTGCAGCTGTACTTAATGCATCATCAAAGATATCAATACTTTCCCTTAATTAGCTGCTATTTAAAATACCTGCTGATTATATTAAATTCCAGACTGAGCTGTGCTAAAAGTGATGCAGTTGCAGAGGGACGGCACAGCACGAGGAGACCGTAATCTCTGCAAAGGCAGTGACATCCTCTCCTAAAGATCCGGTTCCCTGTTCACAGCTGTCCTCACCCAAGATGGATGAGGATGATCCACTCAAGAGGATGTTGATGTAGGATACAGTGCTCAGATGACAGTGCAGGCTTTTTTGCTGTATTCATAAGCCTTCAGAACTTATAACCAATTCAAGCAACGTTGTAGGTGTGACATTGCAAGGATTTAAGCAAGGTGTGGTTTGTAGGGAGAGCAGAGAAGTTGTTTTAGATGAGCTGACTAAACTAGAGAGAACTTTGGACTGAAAAACAAACTGAAAGCTTATCAGTTTTCTTCCAACTTCATCAGCTGGTTTAGTAAGAGAATGCAGTCTGTTCCCCCAAGGATGATGACTTCTAGTGGGATAACACTTGTGATACAAAATAAATAAAGATTTCTGAAGTGGACTTTCAACCAAGGATTATTGATAAGGCCTACCTGAATCTCACAGTTATAAAGGTTTCTCTGATTAATCATAAACAGTCTCACTAATAAGGAAATTAACTGTAAATGATTAATATTAAATTCATAAAATAGAATTTAATTTAGTTGTTTAAATTTTACTTTGTTTACAAGGAGACATGCAAGACACATCTTCCCATACAGTATCCAGTTCCTGCTCATTATATTGTCCAGGGCTCCCATACAGCTGTATGGCTTCTTACTCCAGCAATATGTCTTTATCAAACCTTATGCAGTTTTATGGATTTTTAATGTCATACTTCAAAAAAACCCCGTTTTCCTCCAGCATGATTCTTTTCTTTTTCTTGTTTCCAGGGTTCAGTAGACTTTGTGTCTCTCAGCCTTCAGTACCATTGTGGAAATGAAACAGATTTCTACAAGAAATTGAGTGAATTCCAGGTAATGTTATGCACAAGGTTAAAATGATAGCAGCAAACTACAGACCATAAATAGGAGCAGAATTTCAGGTGCTGTGATGCATATCTAAACAGTTCTGATTTTCTCTGAGCTACACAAGGAAGTAGCTACAAAGTGCTCGTTTCTCTGTTGTTATTCTGACTCAGAAACAGTTGTTGGAAAGTGCTGGAAAGGATCACCTTGGTCAGTGCTTCTTACTGATGCATTAACAACTGGAATGGCAGAATTCTTTTGGCAGGACTGAAAAGCCTTCCCTCTCACATGCCAAGTGTTTGATAAGCTGTTAGGCCAATACCCATACACTGAAAGGTATTATTAAACTCTAGCATGGGCTCTACAACGGTGCAACCAAACTTCACATTCCTCACCAGCAGAGGCAGTGCTAGAGATGTTACTGAGGGGGAGTTTATTAAAGGATTAGATCTCATGGCAGCAACAACATCAGCGATGCTGTAGGCCAGTACTTATTGTTATGTAAATTAAACCTCTGATAGTGAACTGCATTATTAAAATTCATAAGAAAAGAGTCATCTGGCATCTGGGTAGCAGGATAAGGAGCTGCCCATGTAAAATGCAAAAAAATGCCAAGAACGTGGTTTTACTAGCTGGCTGATGCTTCTTTCCATACTACTCCTTCATTTCTGTTTTGCAGAGTATCTGGAAGGACAAAGACATCTTGATTTTTAGCCTAAAGGTCATTGATTGTGCTTCCATGAAAGAGAATCCTTTCATACCAGTAGCTGCCATTGTCACAGGTGAGTGATGTTTCAAGAAGGAGGAGAGGTTTTTATTTAGGATTTGCATGATAACTTAGAGAGGAAATTCAAAATCATCCAATCTAGGCTGCTGCTATTAGATAAAATAACTTCCTGTTTTTTTATACCCTTATTGGAAAATTAAGGGTGGATGGTGAGTGTTGAGGGAGGGGAAGCAGGAAATCTTCCCCAAATCTTTTCGTCATTTTCATCACCCTCAAGTTGCAGTAGGAGAGGTTTAGGTTGCATATTAGGAAATCTTCTTCACTGCAGGGGTTGTCAAGCACTGTTACAGGCTGCCCAGGGAGGTGGGGTCTAACATCCCCGTTCCTACAGTGGGGGAGTCACCATCCCCACAGGGACTAAAAACACACCCAGATGTGGCTCTTGGGGACATGGTGTAGTGTTGGGTTGGCATGGTTGGCAGTGCTGGAATCACCGTCTCTATAGGGTTTTAAAAGACTTGTGGATGTGGCACTTAGGGACATGGTTTAGTGTTGTTTGGCAGTGCTGGGTTATCAGTTGGGCTTGATGACCTTAGAGGTATTTTCCAACCTAAATGATTCTACGATACCATGATCATTTCTTAAAATGAATTTGTAAATATCTGATTAAAAACTCAGTACATTTGATCTGAGAAAAATAGCTATTAGTTGTGAAATGCACCTTGTTTCTCAAGGTGTAATTGCTTGTACAAATAGGGTTATGCAGTCCATGGCATCTGAGTTATGACTACATCCCTCACTTACCATTTGTTTGTTTTCAGCTGTTAATAAAGAAGAAGCACATATGCTTGGGTGTGACGTTAATGACTTCTTGGACTACTTATCTGAGGTTTTGAGGTACTATAGTCAAATACTGTAATACTACGTAACACTACAAAAATATACAGTCATAAAACAGCGTCCTCTAGAAACTGATGTGCAGGGAGAGACAAGACATTTTAGTGGTAAAGTCTGCTGCTGCTGAAAGGGCTGCAAAGGGCTGTCTTTCTGCTGAGCCCAGTCCCTTCCAATTACTTGCAATCCTCTATCCTGCTACTAATCCTATAATGTAATCCTCTTCCACTCTCTCATCCTTGGTTACCCAAATTGCAGCTTCAAGCCAATAGTAACAAGTACATTTTTCAAGCCTTCTGCTTTTTTCAAAAGCAAAATGGTTATAAATAAACAAATCCAATAGAGGCTTTTCTAGGGGAGAAGCCAGTTGTGGTTATGGAAATGTGGGAGATGTCATTGTGCAGGGAGGTGCTAAGGATTACAGTAGCAGGATTGATTAGTTTTAGCTTATCCTGTGGAAACTCATGAAACAGTCGTAGCATGGGGAATTGCTGCTCACTGCAAGGATTTTGTTTGCACCTCTGACCTAACTAATGAATTATGAGACTCTACATGCAAGGAGCTGTTCTGCAGTTCTGCACTGCCCTCCACCTTCATGTCCCAGCTGGGAGACAGCAGGGTTGGATTGATCAGATGTCAAAGGAGCTATTACGTGGCTTATGTGACCTGAATGGGAAGCAAGTGATTCCTTTATATGTCATGTTTCCAAGTTCTATGGCACTGTCATCCACTTTGGAGATTGTAACTTCTATTTATTCTATTTCCAGCAAAACAAATACTCTACAGGAAAACGCAGATGCTGTTCTTGCCCCTCGGTCCTCCTATCAAACAGTCTGGGAAATGTTTGCTGAGCAGTCTGAATCGGAGAGGGATTCTTTCCTGCAAGATGTTTTCCCAAGTGGTTTCCTCTGGGGCGTATCCACCGGTGCCTTTAACATCGAAGGAGCTTGGGCAGAGGATAGGAAAGGAGAAAGCATCTGGGATCAGTTTGGGCATGGCGGCCATGTCCACATGAACCAAACAGCAGACGTGGCATGTGACAGCTACTATAAAACCAGCTATGACATTTACCTGCTTAGGGGTCTTCACCCCCAGCTGTACAAATTTTCTGTATCCTGGTCCAGAATTTTCCCTGCTGGCACCAACGAGACCATCAATTCCAAGGGTGTTGATTATTACAACCGATTAATTGACCGGTTGTTAGACTCTGACATTGAGCCCATGGTGACTCTGTTCCACTGGGACCTGCCGCAAGCTCTGCAGGCTCTTGGTGGCTGGCAGAATGAAAGTGTCATCGATGCTTTTGTGAGCTACGCAGACTTCTGCTTTTCCACGTTCGGGGATCGGGTCAAGCTCTGGATTACATTCCACGAGCCCTGGGTTATCAGCTACGCTGGCTACGGCACCGGAGAGCATCCTCCAGGAATCACCGACCCAGGAGCAGCATCTTACAAGGTAGGGGCACAGGAATAATTAGGATCCTGCAGCTACTCTCGTTGGGTTGTTTTCCTCTGATGGTTCTGTGCTTTAACTATGTTCAAGCCTAAAGTGGCCTCTGAGCCGATTTGATTGCTGGATTTATGATAATTGTTAAAAACACGTTTATTAGCAGAGGCTAGATGTTATTATTTTATTTTTCTATTCTGAAAGCCAGTGCTGATGGATAGTTAGATTCTTTTGCTTATTCCAAAACCTACTACACTCCTTGTCTATCATTATTGGTTTTGTCAAGGTGTTTTCTTTTGCCTGGAGAGGGCATTTTCACATGGCAATAAGCTCAATGCTGAAGTGTTTCTGTGCAACGCAGTGTGGCACATTTTCCTCTGCTTTCTGCTCCCAGGTTGCTCACACGATTCTCAAGGCTCATGCCAAGGTCTGGCACCTGTATAATGGCAAATACCGTTCTCAGCAACTGGGAAAGCTGGGACTGGTGCTGAACTCGGACTGGGCTGAACCCCAGACTCCAACCAGCTCCGAGGATGTGCGGGCATCTGAGAGGTACCTGCAGTTCATGCTTGGCTGGTTTGCTCACCCCATATTTGTTAATGGTGATTACCCAGATATGCTGAAGGCTCAGATCCAGGAAGTGAACCAGCAGTGCTCCACAACGGTTGCACAGCTGCCTGTGTTTACAGAGGAGGAGAAGTCCTGGGTGAAAGGGACTGCAGATTTCTTTGGCCTTTCCCATTACACTTCCCGCCTGGTCAGTGCCGGGGCTGACGGCACGTGCACACCGGGCTACGAGAGCATTGGGAACTTCTCCTTGCATGTAGATCCTTCCTGGCCACAGGCTGCCTCTTCTTGGATCCATGTGGTCCCTTGGGGATTAAGAAGGCTGCTGAAGTTTGTATCCCAGGAATACACAGGGTCAAAGATCCCAATATACATAGCAGGGAATGGGGTGCCAACAGGAGACGCCGGGGATCTTCTCAATGACACTCTGCGAGTGGATTATTTCCGCCAGTACATCGATGAGGCCCTGAAAGGTATGGAGAAATCAAATTATTACTTGATTTTTTTATATCATGGCAAGTAGTTGTTCTAGCCCTTCCACAGTGGCTCACTTGAAAACATCACCACTGGCACAGTGATGGGAGGTCAGCTGCCTGTTGTGTAGGTAATGAATGTGACTTTATATTCTTAAGCCTGTCTGGTGTCCAGATATGGAGCTCTCCATTCTCTTTAGATATTGGAATGCATTTTTCATATATATGAATGAATGTAGGCTGGACTCCAAGGTCAGTCCCTCTGTGAGAACACTGTTTATACCCTCCAGCTCCCCTGGAGCTGACTGGCCTACAGGCTCTTGCCTGCAGGCATCTCATAAATCGGGGCCGAACTGCCTTTACCAGTTAATCAGATGTAACTGGCAGCAAGCACTTCGGACTGGAAATACCTCCCTAAAATTTCTACCTCAGTCATTTTGAGAATGTTTAAGTTATGCGTGTAGAATGTTCAAGTTATGCTTGTATATTTGCAAGATACGTATCATTTGACATAAAAATAGTGTTAGTGGCAAGTTCCAGACAAGTATAGAGAGCTGAAATTTCAAATAGAGATTTGACTGATACACTCTAGATAGAATAAACAATACTGTCAGGAAAGCATTAAATATGCTGTATTAAATATGTTGGTGATCAGTGTGTACAGCATTTGATCTTCTTTACCTAGATCTCAACACACTGCTAGAAGTGTTGAAAGAGCTACAGAAAACACAACTTAGCATTGCTGTTATGCCTCAGCAGAAGTAAAGAGGATGGACTGCACACGGGTGTGAACGGTTTTTGAATGAGAGAGATGTAGTGGTTTCTTGTAAGCAATGTGAGGAGGGATGCTGGACTTGCCTCTGCTGGTACTGGGTACCCTGTTCTGCTAAAAGCTCTCCTGTGCTCAGGGAATATAGGCCAGCACTAAATACCCGCAATGTTTCACTTAATTACGGTGTTAAATCTAAAAGTGCACCATACACCTAAACTGATGAAACCTGCTTGAGAACAAGAACACAGGGAAAGGGACACCAGTGGCACAAGTGTCCTGCACTCAGATACCTCTTGTGTAATACTTCTTTTCTCACACATTTCTATCACTAAGCATTTCACCAGCTCCTGTTACTGTGCTGACTGCTTTTCCTGCCAGATACTCTTAATGGTTTGGGAGGGTTTTTTAGCCTTTAAAACCATTTTTAAGTGTTTGGCTTGTCACACATATCCTTGGCTGTGGTGCTTCTGTTGAGCTGAGCTGTGTTCAGAAATGTTCAGGTGGGTAATTACAGTGTCTCGTTGTTTCTGTGGCAGCGGTGAAACTGGACGCCGTTGATGTTCGGTCCTACATTGCTCGATCCCTGCTTGATGGCTTTGAAGGCCCAGTGGGATACAGCCTAAAATTTGGGCTGCATCACGTGAACTTTGAAGATAGCAACAGACCAAGGACTCCCAAGGCATCTGCTTACTTCTATTCCAGTGTTATTGAAAAAAATGGTTTTCCATCCCAAGCCTTGGGCAGATCTTCTGCACCAGTGGTGTTTGACCGACCTGTGCCATCAAAGCTGCCTAATTTACCAGCATCAGAAGTTCCCTCCAAGGCAAAGGTTGTCTGGCAGAAGTTTTCATCCCAGACTGTCTTTGAAAGAGACATGTACTTCTATGGGACATTCCCAGAGGATTTTACGTGGGGTGTGTCTTCCTCTGCCTACCAGATAGAGGGAGGTTGGGATGCTGATGGCAAAGGACCCAGCATTTGGGATAACTTCACCCATGTCCCAGGGAATATAAACAATAACCATACTGGAGATATAGCTTGTGATAGCTACAACAAGGTGGAGGAAGATATTTACCTGCTGAGAGCCTTAGGGGTAAAGAATTACCGTTTTTCCCTGTCCTGGCCTCGAATTTTCCCCACTGGAAGGAACAACTCAATCAACAGCCATGGAGTCGACTACTACAACCGTCTCATTGATGGACTGGTTGCAAACAACATCACTCCAATTGTCACCCTCTACCACTGGGACCTGCCACAAGCTCTCCAGGACATCGGTGGCTGGGAGAGCAGTGAGCTGATTGACCTGTTTGACAGCTTTGCAGACTTCTGTTTCCAGACCTTTGGGGACAGGGTGAAGTTCTGGATTACGTTCAATGAACCCAACATCATTGCCTGGCTGGGCTACGGCCTCGGGACATTCCCACCCAATGTCAAGGACCCTGGCAGTGCTCCCTACAGGGTTGCCCACATCTTACTGAAAGCTCATGCCAGGGCCTACCACACCTACGATGACAAGTACAGAGCGAGTCAGGCAGGGGTCATTGCCCTGTGCCCCTTCATTAGCTGGGCCGAGCCGAAGACACCAAGCGAGCCCAGGGACATTGAAGCTGCTGACAGGTACCTGCAGTTTTTGGTGGGTTGGTTCACACACCCGATTTTCAAAAACGGGGACTACCCCGAGGTCATGAAGTGGACAGTTGGGAACAGGAGTGAGCTCCAGAACCTGCCGTCATCGCGCCTGCCGGTTTTCACAGAGGAGGAGCGTGAATACATCCGGGGCACAGCAGATGTCTTCTGCTTCAACACATACTCCACCAAAATTGTAACCCATTCAACAACACGTCTGAAGCCCTTCTCTTATGAGTATGACCAGGAGGTTGTAAAAAGAGTTGATAGCTCCTGGCCTTCCTCAGCTCTCACTGACCATCGGGCTGTGGCCTGGGGTCTGAGGAGGCTACTGAACTGGATCAAAGAGGAATATGGAAACCCCCCAATATATATCATTGAGAATGGCGTGGGGATAAAGACCAAATCAGATGTTGATGACAATGCCAGGATATTTTACTACAAAACATACATTGATGAAGCTCTAAAAGGTACCAGAGTTTGTTCTGTTGGTGTTGCGTGTCTCCTCTCTAGATTTCTGGTTACTTTACTCCTCTGAAGAGTACTTTTTAAAAGTGATTGATATCAGTCTTTAAATAGTCTGAACACAATATAAACATAGTGTTTGTTTTTATGATCTCCTTTGCACGGCTGTGCTTTTTTTCCTCCAACTGTGAAGATTCTCTTAATGATCTTAGTTGACCAGTGACACCTGTATGAAACTAGGAGCCTGCATGTGCTTGAATAAGAATTCTGTAGGATTCATTTAATGTGTGATTATGCCACTGATGCTCCTTCATTTCTTTTCTGGTCTTTCAGCTTACAAGGTAGATGGTGTTAATCTGAAAGGATACAACGCTTGGTCTCTGATGGATAACTTTGAATGGGTGGATGGTTATGATCCAAGATTTGGATTGCACCAGATTGATTTTGACAACCCCAACAGGCCGAGAACGCCAAAGCGTTCTGCTGTGTACTATGCAGAAATCATCCGCAATAACGGCATCCTACTGCCCAAGGAAGAGGAATTTTTATATGGAGAGTTTCCAGAGAACTTCTCTTGGAGTGTAGCAACTGCAGCTTACCAGGTCAGGAAGCTGGGATGGACTCCTGAAGTATCTGTGGAGAGTTAATTCATTGTGTGGCACCACAAAGAGTAACAGGCCGAATTCTTTGCTTGGCCAAGACCTAAATTTGGGGTTGCTAACAATTCCTCCCCCATTTTCAATTACAGATTGAGGGAGGATGGAGAGCAGATGGGAAAGGACTTAGCATTTGGGACAAATATTCCCACACTCCCTTGAGAATCGGCAATGATGCAACTGGAGATGTAGCTTGTGACAGCTACCACAAGATTGAGGAGGATGTGGAAATGCTGAAAAGCCTCAAGGTGTCTCACTATCGTTTTTCAATCTCCTGGTCCCGTGTCCTCCCAGATGGGACCACCAGATACATCAATGAAAAGGGACTGAACTACTATGAAAGGCTGATCGATGCCCTTCTGGCAGCAAACATTATGCCTCAGGTAACTAAACCCAGTAACTTTCAGGTAACTGAAAAATAGTAAACCCCAAATCTGATGCTCAGAGCAACATGTGTGTTTCCATCCGTACCCTCCTTCACGCAGA